>JAGFNQ010002409.1:726694-939627 GCA_024364735.1 Boesenbergia rotunda
TGAAGGTTGTAAGGTAGTGGTTTTCATAAATTGATAGATTTCTTTAGTCTTCTAGGTGGCCTCTTCGATTGACATGGGGATAAAAAAATTTACTTGTCTTTATAGATTTATATTGTAGGTAGTGGTTTTCATAAATTGATAGATTTCTTTATCTTCTAGGTGGCCTCTTCGATTGACATGGGGATAAAAATTTACTTGTCTTTAATCTCATATTGCAATCATTAATGAAGTTGATTAGTATTTTCTATGTTTAATTTTAGGGCACAATTTGTTAATTTTTAAATTTGCTTAGATATTCAATTTGCATTCATATTTGATGGTACTAAATTGATTCACATAGTGTTCTATTGGTGTCTAAAGTTTATTGCAATATATATTGTCTACTTGGAATACATTTCATCTCACATGTATTGATCTTGGATATCCATTCTTGCATAAAGAATGGATATTCTATCAAAAAAGCTCGCCAAACTACAAGCTTTATTTTTGCAAGTCATGCTCGTTCAATTTAGGTCATATTATACTAGTCATAATCTTGGGGCAGTTGAAGAATGTGTTTGGGTCAAGAAACCATCAAAACTAGATGCATATATTTTGACCTAGTGGATAGCATTTATATTTAGTCTCCTTTCAAATCTAAGTTTATGTTTCGACCTAGGTCGAGGCTTTGGGTGTCTTCAAGTAGTCTTCTTCATCTGTGATTGATTGATAGTCCCAACATTGATAATGCCTAAGTGATTATTAAGCTACGTGTGATATGTCAATTGTATGTTGGAGGCTCATGTCCTTTACCAGCTTAGTAATCATGCTAACAACAAACTTTAAACTGTCCTAGGTATTCCACACTAGATAGGAGGGTTTTTAATTATTTTCCCCAAATTCACACCTAATGTCTATCATTCCAATTGTGGGGTTTTCATCATAGTCAATTTGGAGGTTCGACAAATATTGAAAATTATAAATTAAGCAACATAATAAATTTAAGAAAACAAATTGGAACATAGAAAATAATAACAAAAGATGTAGGTAAATAAAAAGATCATGATAAAAAATTTTGAAATAAATGATATGTGGGCCAAATAGGGAATGTGAAGATATTGACGGAAATTAATTACAATAATGATTTTTAAGCGAGAACCATGTCACTGAGTTGATACGAGTCTCTTTTGTTGAAAAATGTATGCAAAGTAGATCATCAATGTATGGTGGATGTGGGAGAAATAGCTAATGAGGCAAATCAAGTTATTGGAGGAGCTCGTCAGTGGTGAGAAGTGGTGAGAACAAGAAAACAATATCAAGAAAGATGAGTTGGAAAGTATTGAACACCAAATTAAGAAGTTGGAACGAGAAGAAAAATATCAATTTTTACCCAGAGACAAAAGGAAATTGAAAATTGTGTTATCTCAAAACTTATCCAATATTTGCTAACCCCTTTTAGAGATTGATAACATAGCTTATTGTTCATAAAATATAATACTTTTCTAATAAAACTCTAAGTATCTTAATGAAAATGTGACAAAAAGGAAACCTTTAAAAAAATTTAACAAATTATAAAATTTAATGACTTGGACAACTTTAAATAATTTTAAATAGAATTAAATTTTAACTGCATTAATAAGATTATTGATTTTATTAACAAATTTATTAGTCACATCACTAAGGACCCTAGATATGAAAATATTTGCAATAATTAACTCTCCTTTGTTAATAACATATAAAAGTAGTTAAGGGTTATCCTCAAGAACTCTAATTGGGAAATATTTCCCCCTTACGAACTTCCTAAGTTTTATTTCGCTTCTGATGGGAGTACTTGGTTTTTGTTGCATTCCATTCACCATATCTGGGTCTACATTATCTAGTTTTCATAATAAGCAAAACATAAATATTGTTGATGTTCCAACTAAAGTGTAATCCTTCCATTCACATCTTAGTCTAGATTTTCTACTTGTAGCAAGCAAAACGTAGATAGTATACATGCTCCAATTTGAAAGTAATCCACAACAAATGTTTAGGGTTAAGACATGTGTGGGTTATTGATGCTATAACTTAAAAGAGTAATCCACATCATGTGTGTACGATTAGGGCATGTGTATGTGCAAGCAAGTGGGTGCATGTGTGTGTGTGTACGGATGTGTTGTGCTGGGACAGGTTGGCAGAGGCGCTGGGGGCGAGCGAATCGCCTTTTGCCAGCGTGTACGGATGTGTTGTGTGTGTGCACATACATTACGCATATATATGACTAGATCTATAAATTACGATATTTTGATTTTCTATAAGATTTTAACTTGTAGGTGTTTTTTTTTTGGTGTCCTGTGAACACTTTGTTTAGCGTGGTTTGTTATAGCACACGTCTATAACACTAGACTGAATTATAAGCACATCAGTTCTATTTCTAGAATGCAAAAGCCTTCTTTCAAATAAAGCACAAACCTCTACAGTTTGGAGTTCCTTCAAAAGAGATTCCGATGGGGTAGTGATGGTCTCTAGGATATGCATTCGCTGGGCATAAAAGGGGTTAATTAGCGCTGAGGTTCAATTGAAATGAATGTAAATGAAATTGCCAAAGAATAAATTGAGAACTTACATATCTATCGACATGTTTCTGAAGTTCAAACTGTGCTTTTCCAAGCATCAACAACACTCTCCCTACGTTAATTTAACAGTTGGAAATTATGACCAGTAAGATACTTAAACAATGATTTCAAACAAGATCAGCTAACCATCTAGTTTCTAGTTAATCATAGAAAACCTTGAAAATGTATATATATCAACTATGAAATGTCATACTATAACAACACTTGGCAAAAAAAATCCAGCAAATTTTAAAAAGGACTAATAAGTTATAATGAAGATAACATCGTCATTTTGAGAGAGAGAGAGAGCATATTTCATTTCACAATAAATCTGATATGAGTTGGTACTAGGATCCCAAATTAAATAAGAGGTCCAGAAAACCTTGATGCACTTACCACTTTCTTCATCATCATTTTGTGCAGTTTTTACAAGAAGACACACACCCAATTCCTTTAAGGCTTCAGAGAACTCTGAAAAATATCACACAAATGTATAGCAGCATTCTGAAAATTATGTAAAAATAGAATAAAAAAAAATATTCTTACAAAGGGAGGTAAACAACTTTATCTAAGCATGGGAACTTCTAAATCAAGAGTGCCAAGTCTCCAAACTCACAATTGTTACAAAGGCTAAAATTGTTGAAAGATAAAAATCCACTAGATCTTCCAAATTACAGAAGAATTCCTGAAGTTGGAGACCTTATGCTGGACAAACTTCAAAAAAGAATGCAGGCAACTCCTTATGGAATTTTAAAAGTCAACAATGATGGCAATAATATGTCAATGTGGTACTTTCATGAACCTTAAATTTGGAAAGAAATAAATAAGTCAAAAAGATTAACCCTTCTTCTCTTGTATGTCAAAGGAACTTTTTCTCCAAGACCTCAACGTTGACATAAGAAAAAGCAATTAGAAGATTGCATAATTACACTAAGAAAAGTGAAAGTGTAAAGCAATTGTCAAGATCCTTCATCATCATAGCATATGTACAAAATAATAGACTATAACTATAGTTTAGATTACTATGAATTGAAATATAGTTTACATTAGTCGAAATAGGTAAAAGTTTGTCATTCCACTCACTAACACATGGAACTATTAGAACGCCTAGTGGTGTTTTGATGTGTTGTCAAATAAGTTTAAGTTAATTCCTTGTGTTTTATATGTGTGTCTAAGTATACAGAGACTTAGAAGAACACACATGTATCCAATGACTAAGGAGCATTGGAGACTGAAAGTATTGGCAAAAGACGCTAGTGAACAAGAAGGATTGCACTAAAAAGGAGTCAACGGGCTCGGTGTATCCGAGGAACGCGGAACCGTATAAGTGTACTCTGGTGGAGCGAGTAGGATGCACGGGAGAGAGTCGAAAGGGTTCAGTGCATCCAAGGGATGAGAAGCGGAAGGAAGATTGTGCAAGGTGACTAAGACAAGGTCACATGTCCGGGCGACTGGAGATTCATCTAGGAGATAAGAGAAGGCAATATCAGCAAATGTTCAAGACCAATGGTTGACCATATTGCAGGCAATCTAAAGACAAACCGTTGTCGAAATGGATCACAATGGCCTCCAGGCGACCGAAAGGAGCCAAGTCATCGAGCCATTATCGAGTCGTTGTCCAAGCAGATAAAACCTGAAGTTGAGTCAGCAAAGATCCAATTAGTTTACGAGGGACCGGATGGTGTCACGTCAACACAACGGTCAGATCAAGATGGTCTATAAAAGGAACTGAAGCTTGAAGAACACAACACCATACTCGAATTCATTGTTTCTATTCTTCATTATCTTTATGATCTACGTTTGTGCTAAATTATTGTAAGAGCCTTCTCCGCCTTCAAGTTGTTTCCAAAGAGGAGAAGATAGTGGAACTTTCAAGTTCTTAGACTAATAACCCGAGGGTTGTAAGTAATTTTTCGTGTCCTCATTCTTTTATGTTGTGTTTGTTTCGATTTAACTAGTGTGTGTCCTTGCTAATCATTAGCAAGACAAATCCGAGTTTTATCAGGTCGCTATTCACTCCTGCCCTCTAGCGATCCAAACCGCATCCACACCACCAACACGTGGTATTAGAGTTGGATAGTTTTGAAAGACTAACCGTACTAAGCAACTAGAACAAGTTGAATGGTCAGATCAAGCATCCATCTACTGAAGTTCAAGGGCGAATTCACAATGTGGAAAAAAAAGTAGAGGTATTCTTTAAAATTGATTTTGAAATTATGATTTGTATAAAATATGGGTTTGAAGTGCCCAAGAACGAAGAAAGTGAAGAACACGAGGAGCATAGATGGAGCAAAAAGCAATGAGAGGAATTCATGGCAAATGATAAGGTCAAATTCCACCTACTAAGCATGTTACTAGTGTAGAAACTAAATAGGATTGGCACTTATAATTCTGCCAAAGAACTCTGCAAAAAATTCCTAGATATCCATAAAGGCACGTCAGAAGCAAAGCTAGTCAAACGTGACCTCTAAGTAAACTAAGCAAACCTTCAATAAGAAAAGGGAGAAAGGTAGTGCAACTATATGGTAAACTCAAGGAGATCTTAACAAATATCCACAATCTCGAAAAAATAGTATCAAATCAGGACACTTTGATGCATGCTTTAAATGTTTTCCCACGCACTTAGGAATGGATGTTTATTGTAGACTCATACTATATTTTGAAGAACCTCGAGGTAAGTAGTTTAGAAGATTTCTTCATTACTATGGAATTACACACGTCTAGATGTGCAAGTATGAAAGAAACAAAGAAGACAGACCACAACTTAGCTCTAAAAGAAAAACAAAGCAAGTCATATTCAGAGTCGTCAATGGAAGGAGATGAACAAGCAAACTTATTAAGGAAAATGAAGAAATATTTTAAGACTAATAATTTTGACAGAAGATAAGCAACCAAATTGCTAAAGAAGAAGCAGAAATGAAAGGTCAGGTGCTTCAACTCTTAAAAGCAACATGGAGCATCACCTCGTCCTCAGAGGATTCTGAAACTGAACATATTGTTGGTTTGGCATTGATGGCAATTCACCAAGACGAAGAGTCATCATCAAGTGAAGAAAGCAACAATGTAGGAGCCTAAACCTATGAATCTGACATGGTAAATGAGGTACGTAATTTACCTTCAGACAATTGTATGATGCAATAAAGAGGTTGTCTAGATTAGTATGTAAAACTAAACATCGATGCATGGAATTGAAACAAATTAAAATTGAATTAGAAAATTCATACTCTAAGGAAGAATTTTAAAAAGTTAAGGATGCAAAATTAAGGGAACAAATAGAAACTCAAAAATTAGCATTAGAAAAAATTTTCATTGGTTCAAATAATCAATGTTAAAGAATCAAAGAACATATTTTAACCACAAGGAATACAGATGGAGGACCAAAATGTAATTTTAGATACCCAAAGGCCAAATTATAAAATTGCCAAAAAAATTATTCCATAAAAATATTTGATAAATTCAGTAGGCATGAATTTATTTTGGGTGCACATGAATTTATTTTGGGTGTGTAAATCTATTCTGGCCACTTAGAAAGATACCCAAAGGCCACATATTTCAACCATAAAAAAAATTTTTTTTTTTGAACAAATGCTTGACTCGATATACATGCACGAAATCAAAATTTTTGTTTTCTGAATATTTGGTTCGAAATTTTATGCAAAATATTTTTAAAATAAAGCTTGTTTTCTATAAGTAGCTTAAATTTCATGAATTTTGGACACTTAGAAATATTGCTAAAATTATTTTTTGAAAAGTATTTATATTGAAATTAGAAAATTAATGAAAAAGATTTTTTTAATAAAAATTATTTTCGAAGATAGGAAATATTATGTTTTACATTTATAAATATTTCAAAATTTTCTTTAATATCATCTTTTACCAAATTTCCAAAAAAGGAAGAAAAGTTTGAAATTTTCGCACCCCATTTTTTGTTGTTGTCAAAAGGGAGAGAAATTAAAATTAGACATAAATACAGGGGGAGTTAGAATTATTTAAATTTCCTTCATTATGATTATTGTGATTTACCCTAATTTAAACTTACCGACCCCACCTAGTGGAGTAAAGCTAAGTGGTGGGTGTTGTTGTTGTTGTTGTACCCTAATTTAAACTTAATTTGACGAACATCAAAAAGGGGAGAATGTTAAAAGCTCTAGTGGTGTTTTGACATATTGTCAAATAAGTTTAAGTTATGTCCTTTTTGTGTTTTAATATGTGTCTAAGTGTACAGGGACCAGCGTTCTAAAAGTCGGACCGGACCGGACCGGCCGGTCGGACCGGTTGAACCGGGAACCGGCCAAATTTCCGGTCCGAGTTAGACTCTAAAAATCGGCTGCTTAAGAACCGGGTGCGAACCATTCTGAACCGGTCGAGAACCGGTGAACTGGACAAATCGGAAAAACCGAGCAAACCAACTTGGTTTATTTTATTTTTCATTTTTTGATTTTTTTTCCCCTTTAGCAGTTTTTCTTTCTTACTGAAAAATAAAAATTGAAAAACAAAATGTCAAAATCCTAATTTGCTTTCACCTAAAATCCCAAACGAATAAACTTGCTGTTTGCTTGAATCCAATAGTTTTAAACTTGAATTTTTCTTTGAAACTAACCCTTTTTTCAAGAATACCGTACTGAGTTCCTGACAAAAACATATCACATGCTCGACCTAGTTGATCCAATCTTGAAGAAAATAGTTGGGCAAGTTGGTAGTTTCATATATTTATATAAATACATGTTTTATTATATACCGGTTGGACCTCCGATTAAACCGGTTGAACCTCTGAACCCTTGCCTCGACCGGTTTGATATCCGGTCCGATTTTCACAACCTTGACAGGGACTTAAGAGAACATGCACTTGATGACTAAGGAACATCGGAGACGAAAGTAGAAGACGCAAGTGAATGAGAAAGATTGCACGAGAAAGGAGCCAACGGGCTCGATGTATTTGAGATACGAGGAGTTGCGGAAGAGTACTCTAGTGGAACGAGGACACACAGGAGAGAGTAGGAAGGGTTCAATGCATCCAAGGGATGAGAAGGCGGAATAAAGATTGCGCAAGGCGCCTGAGGCAAGTTCACATGTTCGCAAGGTTGTAAAAATCGCTAGGCGGTAGTCGGGCGGAGGACTACCGCCTAGCGCCTAGTCGGCGCCTAATCGGCGCCTAGGCGGTGCTAGGCGGCGCTAGGCGGCATTAGGCGGCACCACGGTGGGGTGCCGCCTAGCGCCTAAGCGGCGCCTAGGCGGGCCTAGGCGCCGACTTTTACAACAATGATGTTCGAGCGACTGGACATTCATCCCAGTGACCGGAAGCATTCTAGGCGACTGGAAGCTAACCTCTGAATCATCCACATCCGTTGTCAAAACAGATCAAAACACTATTAATGCCTAGTCACAATAATTTTAAGACATCAATAATTAAAATAATTATTAACATATTTATATACACTTTGTTTCTGCTATGAGATAGCAATAAAAGGTCACGTCTTTAGGCATGGTGATACCTAAATAAGTGTGTAAGTGGAATTATTAGTGAATAAATCACTGGATATAGCTTACCATGATAACTCATTTGCTAGCCACCTAGTGCCTATGAGAATCATAGAATTATATGGGGATTAGCATACTTTGACACATTAGATGGACCCTAGTCAAAAGGTATCATATACCCTTATTATTGGATATGTTGCTAGTGATATAAATGTGGGTAGATAGTTGCCATAAAACTTAGCACTGCTAATTGAAAAAAGAAATGTCACAAGCATGTTCAATAGATGATCACTTGAGGGATTCAATACACAATGAAGTGAAATTGAGAGTGGTCACAACTCACTTTCTAATGAATATAGCACCTAAGAAAAACAATGGCAATGTGAGAGCCAATAGAACAAACACGTATAAATTTTAAGTGATGTCATGCCCCGGATAAGAGGAACAAATTGCATGGTGACTAACATTTTAAAAGGCTAACTGTATCATCATGATCTTCTAGAATATTAGATAGTCACAACATCTTATTAGAGACTGCTCATGACTTACATAATAAAGAATATCCTTTACATGAGATCAAAGAGTTTGCTCATTTACGGTATTTGCTACAAAAATTTAGTTCAAACACATAAGGTATGAATTGTCTTTATATCAATGCAATGAATTGCAGTTAATTAAATGAATAATTGGACCAATTAAATTTGAAAGGTTTAATTGAATCATGTTATGGTATTAATTTATTTAATTAAATATTAAAAGATTTAATGTTTATGGGAGCCTTGGCGCAATGATAAAGTTGTTGTCGTGTGATCTAGTAGACACAAGTTCGAGTCACGAAAATGGCCTCTTGCAAATCAAGATAAGGTTGCTTACAATAGGCCCTTCCCCAGGACCCGCATTCACGGGAGCTTCGTGTATCGGGCTGCCCTTTAAACATTAAAAGATTTAATTAAAAAACTAAGTCGATTAGTTTTTCAATTAAAAGAAATTAATAGGCAATTAGAGCTCTTTAAGATTATTGTAGAAATCTAGAATTGCAATTGTGTTCTAATGGAGTTAATTTTATAAGAGTTGTGAAATTAACTAAGCTGGAGATTGTCATCAATTAGAAGAAAACTACTAACCTAATTGGGATTATGGGGATATGAAAGATATGGGATCGATTGAGGTTCATTTAGATTTTCTGTCTCTCTCTCTCCCTCTTTACTTTATTTTTTTGAAACCCCCTTGGGGTATATATAGAAGTTGGCCACCTCTTGGCAGACTAGTGAAATCACCTTGAGACGGAAGTTGGCAAACCCTCTTGTCTCTATTCTCCTTGAGATTAGATCAAGAGTTAGATGGTTTCTCTCTCCATCGATGTGATCATTCCAATAGTCGAACAATCCCTCCCTCTTCAAAGGACATATACATGCAAACACATGCACCTCCTTCGCTGTGTTTGAGAGATTCGTACCATGTGGATGACATAGAGCTCAATAAATGGATGGCTTAGATTGGCAAGCTATAAATTTAATTCTTGTCTAGATTTTCCCTATTGTTCCAATTTACAAGAGTAGTTCAATCAACTTCAGACATTTTAACTTCTGCTGTATCGGTAATCAGGCCTAGTTAGAAATGTGAACATCTAGATTCCCAGGAAAATGCAATGGTAAAATGTATCAAGCGATTAAACAAAGTATGCAGATAATATAGATATATTGTTCAATTGAAGTTTATCCGGAATTATCACATATTCTTGGACATATATACTCCTTCCAATAAATAATACAATTGTGGTAAAATTAAATTTTGTATACTGATTATCTATAATGTTTAAAAAAAAAGAGTCCAAAATCATCAGACTACAAAAGAGATTGAAATAGATACCATATGCACTATTTACAGAAGCAGCAGCTGCAGAAAGTAAGCTATCATAGCAGTCCTTCATATCAACCATATCCTGTAAGTATTAAGTACCAAATTTAATATTTATCAGTTGGAAGGATATACAAGAGACCGTTTTTGGCACACGTTCATAATTTAGAGGGGAAAACAGGAGCACAAAGTGTTTAAATTCTAATGATGGAGTTAATTTAGTGGCACATAGTTGTTTGATCGAGTATTACTAATCTGAGATAGTTGTTGATCTATAATTATAAAATGAAGGCATAAGTTTTTAAGGACAAAACCAACATATGGATACTCAAAATAGAGAAGTGAATCAACCTGCTTATTAACTGAAGAAAAATCAAACGTCCTAAAGAAAACTATCTCTCAGCCAGTCCAGGTTGGCCTACTGTGTTATGCGATCTCACCATCACTATCTCAGTATACTCTGGCATTCATTTATGCTGTAAGTGTCAACGAACCAACAGTTTGCAGAAAAACGAACAAGAAATTGGCATAGATAAAAATAAAAAAGACAAGGTCAAGGGGTTAATTAACATTTTTCACAATGAAAAACGGAACCTGAATATTCCCCCTTCCCTAGAAATCATAACTGAAATTTCCTAGTGAGGCAGAGGAATTAAGCATATAGGAACATATTTTTAGGGGAAAAGAAATGAGCAGGAGCCACCTGGGAGGCCTGGAGGAGCTCGTCCTGGTACGCCGGTAAACGGGCATCCCTCTTATGCTTGTGATGGTCGTGCTTGCGGAACGCAAAGCCCCGCATTTTCTTCAGTGAAGACTTCATTTCAATATCTCCGGGTCAATCACACGAGATCAAACGCCCCCCACACAAACCAAAGTGCAAATCCGTAACTGAAACAGGAAAACATACAGACCAAGAACAGAAAGAAGCGAATCCAAGAGAATAGGAAAAAGGAGAATGGAATCTAAGAAACTGCGCCAGAAGAGAGGCAGGGCGAAAAAAAACGATTTCCGCAGAGATCACCCTTCTCGTGATTCTTTCTTGTTCCTTCATTTTTGCGCCATGGTCAAAAAGGGAAATTTTATTTTATTCGAGAAATAACAAGGGAATGTCGCGAATTATGACGTAACGAACCGAAGCAGACTAACTGCTCGGTGAACGCCGGTCGCTGGTCTTAATCGAACCGGCCGGATTCTTCGGCTTCATTGGCTATGTGAACCCGGCTTCGGAATAACGTCTGCTTACACAGTCAGAAGTCGTCAACGTTCCAGGGTCCACATTTGCGGGTTGCGCCGTCCGATGGCGTCGATGTTTCGAGAGCGGATTCTATCCAGGATCGCTTCTAACTAGCGGCGTCAAGACACGATTGGCTCCCCCAAAAGTGCTAGGTGTAAGATTTCGATAGGATTATCACATAAAATAACTGATCGTGATCCTGCAATAATTTCAACAGACATAATGGAGTTATATTCAAAAGATAAATTATTAATAAAAAAATAGACATCAAGAAAATATCTTTTCCATATAAAAATACATCACTCGATCGTGATACCACAATTTAATAAAATTATAATTTCATTTAATATGTTCCATATGTCTCTGAGTTATTTATATATTTTTTAAGATGATTAACGATTATATATAAAATATTATTATAAATGTATAAAATGATTTTTTTATATTAATTTATATAATTTATCTTTTTCGTGTTACCTGATTGATAAAAGTGTTAAAATGAATAAATCATTTTTTATGAAGAGCCTTATTTATATAAGATTATTTTTTTAATAAAAAAAATAGATCCAAAATTATTTATTATGTAGAGTTATTATATTATTTTAAAATTTAGGTCCAAGTCTTTCATGCGGCCATTTTTTCCATCTATTATTTTTTTTTATGGCTGACGTCAATAGTTTGTCACTTGCAAATAGTTTATCACTTGCAAATGGAATAAGACGGGAAAAAAAATCTCTTGCCGCCATGCAAGTCAAAAATGTTTATGCGATGGGGTACTTTAGTAATTTTAGTAGTTGAGAAAAGAGTGTAAATTAGATTGTTCATGTAACTTCCAAGATTTGATTTAAATCTACTGGCAACCTAGAGTAGGGAGGCACTACGGTGCCCATGACAACCTAGAGTAGGGAGGCATTGTTAGTGTCGGAAACACCAGATCGAATTTTATTTTGATAATGATAAAGGATTCAAAATTAAGTTTATGTTGTGATCTAATGTGTTTAATTGAGTGTGCAGGAATATCCTAATTGAGCTAAGCACGAAGTCTTGACATGCAGGGTTGAGCATGAAGTCTTGATCGAGGACTGGGCACGAAAACTTGCCCAAGGGCTGGGCACAGAAGACTTGACCAAGGGTTGGGCACGAAGACCTGGTTTGTGGACTTGGGCAAGAAATCATGGTCGTGAACTGGGCACCGAAGTCCTGATTCGGAAGATCAGGCAGGAGACTTAGCCGAGCAAGGATTACGGACAGAAGTAGAGGCGGGTCGTGGTACAGATGTCTCGAGATCCGGCAGTCTCGGAGGCCGAGTAAAAGTCCAACCGGAGGAGCAAGTTGGCAAAAAAAATAACTTCTCCGGAGTGGAGTAGGTGAGGATGCATTCTCCGGAAGAGAGAACAGTAGGCGTCGATTCGACTTAGGATTTTATTTGAAATCCAAAGTCAGAACCAAGACAGCTCCGGCTATTATTTATGCATATATTTTCATATTATATTGTTCTTGAACTAACTCTGGTTGCAGGATTAAAAGGAACCAACTGCTGCTATCCCAGGCGCCTGAAACGGTTCAAGCGCCCGAGAACCCAGGCACCTGAGAGGTATCAGGTGCCCCAGAAGGGGTTTTTTAACGGATGGAGAAGCTAAACTAACAGGTTCACCACATCAGCTTCTTAGGCGCCCGTGAGCCATTAGGCGCCTCAACACTGCCAAACGCCCAAGACCAGGAATAAGGTTTGGCAAAGTCTGCGGATAAGCACGCGTTAGGTTCGGGTGATGTGGCAGGCGCCCCAAACCTTTATCAGGTGCCCAAGAAGGTACTATAAAAGGGGTTTCACCTCTTTGCTTCCAAAACAACTTTTTTCCAACTCATGCACTCGAACACGCTCCATCATTCTTCCGTGCTCGAGTTTCCACGCCAACAACACTCAAGATCAATGACACGCTGCTCGAGAATCTTCGTCATTTCCTCTGTGTCGTCGGTATAATTGTATTTTATTGCTTAATTCTGTATTCAAAGCTTTTTCACTTGTATCATTTTTCAAAATATAAAATTGTCCAACGAAAATGGTCAAGAACCGTGGGCCTTGGAGTAGGAGTCGTTACAGACTCCGAACTAAGTAAAAAAGAAAACGAGTTAGCATTGTTTTACTTTTCGCTGCGTATTATCTGCATTTTCAAAAAATTTTAAGTAATCGATATTCACCCCCCCCCAATCAATCACAACGATCCCACAAGTGGTATCAGAGCGGGTTACTCAATCTTGGTGAAACCACCAACTGAGCAAATTTTTTGGAGTTAATCGTTAATTATTTTCGTTCATAAGATTTTCATTTTTCGAGGTTGGTGCAACACCACTCGATTTTTTTTCATTTTTTTATATACCGCACTACTAATCCAAGACTAATTCTTGGAACAAGTTTCTTGTTGTTACAAAATTTCAGGTTCTTTAATGCCCATGCAAGAAGGCTACATCACCGCACGACCACTTCTATTCTCGGGATAAGACTTCTCCTACTGGAAGAGCAGAATGGAGGTCCACCTGAAAACTTAGGTAGATATATGGATCATAATCCAGTCTGGACTAGAAATCCCTAAGAACTCACAAGGTGAAGTTCAGGGATATTCAGAGTGGGATGCTCCACTCAAGAAAAAAAATTAAAGCAGACGCTAAAGCTACACAGACCCTCCAGTGTGGCTTGACAAAAAAAGAACTCAACCGCATCGACCCCTTTAGCAGCGTAAAGGAGCTATGGAACAAATTGATCGAGCTACACGAGGGGACATAAGATACAAGGATCAGCAAGCATGATCTTCTTCTCAACAAGTTGTGCACTATCAAAATGCAAGACGGTGAGATAGCTGCACAACTCCACGCAAGGATCCAAGAATTAATGAATGGTCTACATACAATAGGTCACAAGGTAAAAACCCGTGATCTAATAAGACACACTCTAAACTCGTTCCCAAGAAACTCTTTGTGGGCATCTATGGTAGATGCGTACAAGGTTTCAAGGAACTTATCTGACATTAACCTTGATGAGTTATTTTTTGAATTAGAGTTGCATAAACAGACTAACGCTGCACAGGTGAGAAAGGTATAGCATTGTTTGCAGGTAAAGACCCTCAAAAGCAGAAGAAAAGAAGCTGCAACCGATACTCGAGTCCGATTCTGACTCGGAATCTGACAACGACGGAATCGAATGGCCCAGAATTACTACAAGATGATCAAGGGCCAAAGAAAGAAGAAGAAGGCGGTTTCAACAAAAGGATGATCTAGCCGAACCTACTACCAGTCAGAAGGCGAAGAGCGAGGAAACTTGTTATGGGTGCAACAAGAAGGGTTACTACAAATCGGAGTATCCCAACTTGAAGGAGAGCAAGAAGACTCGGAGGAAGAAAGCCCTCCAAGCTATATGGGACGAGTCATCTTCAAAGGACGAAATAGAAGCTCCACACTTCATCCTCCTTGCGCTGACAGCCTCGGACAATCTCAACACTGAATCAAAATCGGAACCAGAAGAAAGCGTAGGAACTGGAAAGCTGTCAATTTCTGAAGAAGGACAAATAATAGTAAGAGGCTATCCCGAATCGCAACTTTACGATTTGATTTCGTATTTGTCTAGTAAGATGGCCAAAGCCAACGATCGGGTTGAATCCCTCCGACAGGAAGTTAAAACCTTAAAAGGGGAAGCCTGTAACGCCCGCTTTTTTTTTTCTTTTCATAAAGCGGCGTTACGTTAACATACTTAGGACATGTAGACATCATAATGCAGCGGAAACCTTTAAACTTACACCTACATGCACTTACTACCATTCCTAGTATCATAACATGGAACTTGACATATTAACTTTATACTTAGCATCATATCAGGTCATACTTAGCATCATGTCATACTTAGCATCATGTCATACTTTAGCATCATGTCATAGAGTCACATTCAAGTACTTAATAGTAAAGGTAAAGTTCTATCGTAAGACGAGCAAACATATGGTCTCTTGGCCAAGTCACTATCACACACATGCTTTAAGGCCCTCCTGCTGCTTCCTTACTGTCCCCTTGCGTGATCTGCGGTATAAGAAAATAAGACTATAAGCACACAGGCTTAGTAAGACTCTTTCCTACTCACTAAAACCATTCATCATTTAATCATGAGCACATAAGACATTAACATACTTAGTGCTTTACTTAGAATATAAGTCTTTTCATCACTTAGCATACATTCGTCATGGCATGAACATAACTTAATCACCTTCGTAGCATGGCATAAACATAACCATAAAACATTCATGGCATGGCATAATACTTGACATAGACACCAACATCGTAAACATTCATAGCATGGCATAATACTTGGCATAGACATAATCATAATCAACATAACCTCATAAACATTCTTAGCATGGACCTAAATAAAATCATGGCATTCTAACTTAGCATAAACATAAATAGATCATGACATCCTAAACTAGCATGAACATAAATAAAATCATGGCATTCTAACTTAGCATAAACATAAATAAATCATGGCATCCTAAACTAGCATGAACATAAATAAAATCATGGCATTCTAACTTAGCATAAACATAAATAAATCATGACATCCTAAACTAGCATGAACATAAATAAAATCATGGCATCCTAAATTAGCATAAACATAATTAAATCATGGCATCCTAAACTAGCATAAAATCATGGCATCATAAACTAGCATAAAATCATGGCATCATAAACTAGCATAAAATCATGGCATCATATATTAGCATAATCATACATAAAATCATTTGCATAAACATACTTGCATAAACTTACTTTGCATAGTATTCTTATCATAAATATAATGCATAACATGGATGGATGCATGTGGCAATTGCATATATATATATAAGGATGCTTAATCTTTAAAACATACTTTTAAATGCTTAAACATAATCATCATATCATTCATTGGGCCCTGGCTTGTACCACATTCATTCATCATAAACGCGCATCCCTAAGTAAATACGAGGTAGCTAGCCTCGACCTACTAGGGTAAGGACAGCATAGTCGGTAGTCCCCGAACCGAGGCGTTCTTAAGGTGCCCATCCCTGTTGCATAGCTTCGGTAGTGCCAGAACCGTGGACAGCATAGTCAGTAGTCCAGAACCAAGGCGTTCTTAAGGTGCCCATCCCTTGGACCCATACTTCGGTCCGGTACAAGCCCATTCATAAAGTAAAATACTTTACATGTTTCATCATTCATAAGACATTCATAGCATCTTTAACATAGCATAACTTGTTACGGCTCGGCCCGTCTACCGGCCCATTTACCGGTCCTCTCGACCGTCGTACCGTCGACCATCGACCGTGCCGTTTAGCATATTTATGCCTTAAAGACATAAGCATCATCTTTCATTCATCATACTTGTCATTCATCATCATTCATTCATCATACTTAATATCATCGTTATGTCTTAAAGGCATGTACTTTAACCTCATTCATAAGACATGGCATACATACATCTTATTCATAAAACATGGCATACATACGTATCATTCATAAGACATGGCATACATGCATATTATTCATAAAACATGGCATATCATTCATAAGACATGGCATACATACCTATCATTCATAAATCATGGCACATGTCTAAACATCTATGACTTAACATATAGTTTATGACATATAAACTAAGGGTTTGGTTAACATAGAACTTCTTCCATCTTACTTAAACATATATCTTGGTAACTCATACACAAGCATCTTTGGAGGTTTAACCCAACCCTAACCCTAGGTTAGGTCCTTGGCCGAAAGCCCCAAGGAACCATAGGTTCATGAAGCTTCACATAACTTCCCCAAACAACATCCCATACATACATACTAGGCCATAGGAAACATTTGATTCCATACTTAAGGCCAACCCTAATCCTTTAACCCTAAACTTGCTCTTGGCCGAAACTTCAAGGCCATGGGGCATGGAAAAATTTCCATTAAAATCCCCAAATCAATTACTTAAACACCAACCATACCTTACCATAGGGCCATTGGGACCCTTACTTGAAATAAATCCTAACTTTCCACCCCCTTAGGGTACTTGGCCGAAACCTATAGGGTCTCTAGGCCATGTGAAACATTCACATAAACACCCTCCATCTCCCTTATATCATGACAATACATGAACAAACACTTGAGGTTTTAAACCTAACCCTACACAAGGGTTCTTGTTGTTGGCCGAAACCCTAGGGTATCCTAGGGTACTCCAAAAATTCCCAAAAATTATTCTTAGTCTCTAAACATCATCAGGGAACATTAAATAACATTATAAAGATTTTTAGCATCATTATAGACCCTAAAACATTGTGGCCGAAACCCATAGGGTCTCTAGGTGTTGATTTTGTTCCTTTCATGTTGGCCGAAACCCTAGGGTGTCCTAGGGTACTCCAAAAATTCTCAAAAATTATACTTAACCTCTACACATCATAAGGGAACATTAAATAACATTATCAAGATTTTTGGCATAATTATAGACCTTTAAATCATGGTGGCCGAAACCCACAAGCCTAAGGTTCTTGGTTTTCTTTTCTTTCAACATCAAATCCAAAAACTAACCAATATATCATGCTAAAAATCATGGAAATCATAAGGAACTATTATACCACAGGCGAGGGAGTCTTACCTTGGGTTTCTTGATTTTTCGAACCTTGAAAGAGAAGGAAATGGTAAGATCTTTGGACCCTTGAACCCCCTTGTCCTTGTATCCTTGGAAGACCCCTTAGATCTTGGGGAGGAGATCTCTTGTGGAGCTTTTCCAAGGGAGAACCCTTCCTTGGGTATTCGGCTAGGATGAGGGGAGGAGAAGGAAGAAATTGCAAAGTAATGGGAAGAAGAGGTAACTCCCAAAATCCCCTCTTTATAGCCCATTAAGGAGGTAAATGAAGAGTCTCTCCATGACCCTTCATCTTCTTCTATGCTTTAACCAATATCCACTTCATTCCCTCATAACATTACCTCACTAGATGAGTTGGTTAAAGCATACATGGTTGTACAAGTGGTCCAAGGTTCAATCCTTGGTCCATGCACCTTATTTTTTATTTTATTTTTCTTTTTATTTTCCCTAAAATTCCGAAAATCCTCTAAAATTCTTCCATAATTATGTTAATATTTCCCATTAGAATCCCTTTATATTTATATTAATTTTTACCTAAAATCCACTAATAATTTTGGTACTAAAAAGCCCATATAAGGCCCATTAGTGCCCTTTTTCCCAATTTAAATGAGAAAACATGGATTTTCTAGGCCAAATTTCGCATTAATATTTCTAGGTTCCTCAGAAAATTATCTAGACATGCTTAATATTTTAAGGAAATATTAAGAGAATTTTCCGGGTCATTACAAAGCCAACTCAAGCTCCTTAACTGAACCAATTCAAGAAGGAACCTCAACTCAAGTCCAAAAACTTAAGGAAGAAAATTCCTCCTTGAAAACTCAGGTAAAGGAACTTAGGGTGCGTTTGGTTGGGGGTTATCCATGATAACCTTGGTTATCCATCCAAGGTTATCAACAAAAATCTTGTTTGGTTTAGATAATCAGCGATTCCCAAGTAATGATCGATGCCCGACACGTCAGCAAAAGGGGCATGCAACCCAGAATCGGAAAACCTTCAGAAAGTAAGGTTTTGCTTGATTCCCAGGTTATGAAACTTATTTTTCTAAAATTATCCTCCAATAATTACCTTAGCAAAAGAGGCATTATTCGCGGGCAACGACTGACAACGACGGCGGGCGACCACCGCCGGCAACCGGTGATGGTGCCCAATACTAGTGTCACGATGCGCACTCAAATTTAGAAATTTATAAAGCTGAAAACCCTTGCTAGCAAGATTAAAGGTAGAATAGGGGCCTCAGGTCGTATTTTTTCAAGGACTAGTTGTGAGTGTTTGAATCAAGCTTGAAAGTTATTTGTCATCAAATGATTTGGGTTTTCGAGATAGAATGGAGTTTTGTTTTGCAAATAGTAACGAATAAGTAGTAGGAAAATGAGCTTAGCTAAGCAAATATGCCCTAAGGAGTTTCAAGAATGACACTTAACCAAATTGAAAGCTAATCAAGAACCTAGCTTAACACTAATTGAAAATTTAGCAATTCAATTGAATATTATGAAACTGAAAACTCAAGAACTGATAAATCAACAAAAGAACTTGAAATATTAAGCTAATTTGCAGTGGTTGAAATTGGAACAAATTTGCTACGGAAATAGGATTTAAAAGAAACAATTCTCTGCCTGATCGGTCGGCAATCCAGTCAGATACAAGCCTAATCGGTCTGAGTGACCGATCAGGTGATGTCTGAATCGGTCGACAGTCCGATCAATATCTGAAAACAAGTTGATACAGAGCAAAATTACTGAAGAGCAAAATTCAGAAACTAAAATCTAACAATTAAGAACTCCAGATCAGAGTCGTCACCAAGGATTGCTTCTTGTTGTCACCCAAGAACCGATCCAAGAACCCCTTTAATCGAGAATCAACAAGATCGAACTCCTTCGATCGATTTGCGTCGAATTAGTGTAGTGGCTGAAATCTTCCAACCTTCCATTCCTCTTCGATCAGCTGATGCAACTCCAGCTCAAAAACTTCCAATGCCATGCAGAGAACCCCTCTGTTCAAAGGCGCTGAAGGTTCCAATCGGTGAAGACAGCGATCGAGCGAGAATGGATTTGGTCGGAGCAGAGCTCGGCGAGACCCTCACCAGAGCTTGACAGCAACGGATTTGTAGCAGATCTCACGGAGAGTAGACCTTGATGATTCGAAGCCTTGAAGAAATCTCGATCTGGAGTGGCCGCGTGCAACAATCGAGAGGAAAATGAAGAAGAACAATGAAGAACTGGAGCAGAGAAATCGCGACTCCCTGAGCGGAAGAGGGAATTCCACATTTAACTGAGCATTTTGAATTTCGACGGCTGAGATCTTTTCCGTGTCATCCAACGGTCAGATCAAGTCAGATCTGAGCCAAACCTTCCAGATCTTGATCAAGGATCAAGATCTACCTCTCCTCAGCTGGGATTAACTGGATTTGCAACGGATGGCTCAGATCCTCCCTTCTCTTGCATCGACGGCCCAGATCCTCTAATGCTTGATCCAACGGCTGAATTAACTCTGATCTGGCCCAAACTTTCAGATCTTGATCCATGAACTTGATTAAGTCTATCCTGAGCTCGGATCGACCGGAAGTTGGCGGATGGCTTAGATCTAACCGTTCTCTTGAATGGACGACCCATATTGATCCAATACTTGATCCCTTTGATCCGGGTCCAATTCTGGCTCAAGTTTGACCCAAATTGATCCAAGTCTATGATCATTTGAAACCTACAAAATGATATTCAATTTTAGTGCCAAAACATCTTAAATATAGAAAGAATTGAATTTTAAGCTAAAATGGAGACAATCCATGAAACCTAATATAAATGCAAACTTAAGCATATGAAAGTGGATCAAAACATGGATTTAAGGGCCTAATTTAATCAACAAAATGAAAGTTATCAACTCCCCCACACTTATTCTTGGGCGTCTCGCACAAGCCACTAAGAACCTAAGATGTATCCCCCCTAGATTATTTCTCAATCATAGTAAGAAACAATTGAAAAGAAATTACCTAGGGTTGTTAATTCTCAAAAATCTAAGCTCAATAGACTAGTATATTGCCCTTAAATCAACAACTTAGCGTACTTCCTCCTTTATGACTCATTGAGATGAAATCAACACACAACCTTTCAAAGGGATTTTTAGTGGCTCTCTTCCTAAGTTCTACATTTCAATGAAAGTGGAGCTCACTCAAACACAACATGTTTCTTGAACTACCATAAGCTTGCTTATTATCTACTCTCCACCATCATTCTTGACTTGGATCCACATCTACAAAGGTTTATTAGAACAAATTTAAGAAATATGAAATAAATAGAATGAAAGAGGAGTTCCATGAATTATGATACCAAAAACTCATGATAAAGAAAATAGAGAAATATAATATGCTAAGAAAAGAAATATGGTAAAGAAATATAGCATGAAAAAGAAATATGGAAAAGTAAGGAAAAATAGAAGACTTGGATACTCAAAATTATTTCTAATGCACCTTGCCCTCTCATGGTAGTCTCTAATGAATTCCGAGCCAAGGGGAGTGAATATGAACTGATTTGGAGGAGGTCCAATACTGAAGGCAGTGTTCTGCACTGTGCCAGCTTCACTGATCGGTCCAGAGACTGATCAGACATTGCCTGATCGGTCTGGTGATCGGACTGGTCCTCCCTGATCGGACTGGTGACCGATCAGGGGCTGATCAGTAGCTAAACTCCCGAATATGCAATTGTCTTTTGCCGAGATTTCCTTTCTCCTTCAATCAACACTACATCTTAACTCATCTATCTTCTTATTCACGACTTCGAGTTCAGCAATCTACCCATCTTTTGAACCTTCATGTTTTCCATTGTCTTTTCTTCCTTTTCTTTCCTTTCTTTCTTTTTTTTTTTCTGATTTCTGTTTTTTTTCAGCTGCTTGTTGTTGAGTTTTTTTTCTCTGCAGCTTCTACTACCTCCAACAGCCAAATTCTACTCCCTCATCTCCACTTCAGTTCTTGGTAATGATTAGAATTTTTTTAAAGACACTTCCACTTGCCAATTCCATGTCTAAATGAAAGCTTTTGTAGACTTGAAAAGTATCACTAATTACTAACCTTTGTAAGCTCCCATTCCTTTCTAAATTAGCCTCATAGAGTTGAAACACCAAACAATATTTGGAACTCAAATTGCTCCAACAGTGATCTCTACTCCTCAATACTCACAACTCATCTTTGATACACCACTCCATCTAATTGGCACACTTCTTCACTTTCTTTTCTTTTTTTTTCCTGTTTTTGCATTGCATTCCTCATATTCTTCCATTCCTTTAGTCCCTTCGAAACACTCGGAATTCATAAAAACAATCCATCTTAACATCCATAAAACAGATAATAAACTTTAAAATACCTCACTTCTCACTAAAACCATTTAAAAGTACTAACCACCTCCCACACACTTAAACTTTTGTCCGTCTCGGGCAAAGTAACACCAAGAAAAATCCCAAGTAACCAAGTCTACAGAGAAATTTGGTTATGAGCAGAGAAATAGGGGAAGGAAAAAAAATAGGCATGAATCAATAAGGTATATTGCAACAATTATATAAAAAAGGGAAGACAAATTGATTAACTTCTATAAATGTGATCCAATCATAGAAATATGATTTTGAAAGAACCTAAGCAAGTTCTAGAGTACAATCACATCTGTGTATCTCGAAAATAAGGCTAGGTCCTCACTAGGTAAAAAGAATTCATCTCAAGTCATCACTCTAGAGTTCATAACTAAGTAGTACTCAAGCAACTAAGAATTTTCATCCATTGGCTCAAAACCTAAGTCTTGACAACCAAATTTAATTTGCTTTCAAGAGACTCTAAGATGATATAGAGAAAACCTAGAGGAATACATTTATTCCTAGTCATGCAAAAATAAGGTGCTACAAGGGTAAAATGGTGTCTACAATCACTTTTTATTCATCTTACATTACCTAAACATTTATTATCAAAAACTCATTGGAAAAGAAAGATTGAACTATTTGAAAACAATAAAATGGTATTTACAATGAAATAAAATGCAAGGAAAAGAAAACACCCCTTTAGGTTGGGTAGATAGCGTCTTTGATGTCCAATCCATCCACCTCTAGATCCTTTAACTCTTCAAAGTACTTCTTGAGCCGGTGACCATTGACTTTCCAAACAAAATTATTAGATTCATCCTTAATTTCAACAACACCATAGGGAAAAATGTTAGTAACAATAAATGGACCTTCCCACCTTGACCTCAACTTACCCTTAATCAACTTGAGCCTTGACTTGTACAATAAGACCTTGTCGCCAATTTGGAATTCTTTCCTCATGATATGTTTGTCATGGAAGTTCTTGGTCTTTTCCTTGTAAATTCTTGAGTTCTCAAATGCCTCTAGTCTAATTTCCTCAAGTTCATGGAGATGAAGTTTTCTCTCTTCTCCCACCTTGGTATCATCAAAGTTGCAAGCCTTCACCGCCCAATATGCCTTGTGCTCTATCTCCACGGGTAGATGACAAGCCTTTTCATAGACTAACCGGTAGGGAGACATGCCAATTGGTGTCTTGAATGCCGTTCTATAGGCTCATAGTGCATCATCTAACCTCTTGCTCCAATCTTTCCTATTAGGCCCAACAGTCTTTTCCAGAATTGTTTTGATCTCTCTATTAAAAATTTCGGCTTGGCCATTTGTTTGGGGATGATAGGAAGTAGAAACCTTGTGTACAACCTCATACTTACTAAGTAGGGCCTTCATATGTTTATTGCAAAAATGAGATCCTTGGTCACTTATTATAGCTCTGGGAATTCCAAACCTGCAAAAGATATGTGACCTGACAAAATTAACAACAACACAAGAGTCATCAGTCCTGGAGGGAATGACCTCCACCCATTTAGAAACATAATCTACAGCAAGTAAAATGTACAAACAACCACAAGAAGCAGAAATAGGTCCCATAAAGTCTATTCCCCAAACATCAAATATCTCACAAAATAGCATAGTCTGCTGGGGCATCTCATTTCTAGCTCCTATGTTCCCAGTTCGCTGACATCTATCACAATTTTTATAAAACACATATGCATCATGAAATAAGGTGGGTCAATATAAACCACACTCTAAAACTTTCCTAGCTGTTCTTTGTGGTCCAAAGTCTCCCCCACAGGCTGATGAATGACAAAAAGTAAGGACTAAACAAAACTCATGGTCAGGTATGCATCTCCTAATTATTTGATCATTACAGAATTTCCATAAATATGGGTCATCCCACATATAGAATTTAGCATCACTTTTAAGTTTATCTTTTTGAGCCTTAGAAAAATGTGTAGGAAAAACATGTATTGCTAAAAAGTTAACAAGGTATGCATACCAAGGTGACTCACCATGTATTACAAGAAGGTGCTCATCTCTAAAGTCATCATCAATGGTGGTAGGGGATCCATCTCCCTCAATTCTGCTCAGGTGATCTGCAACTAGGTTTTCTTTGCCACTTCTATCTCTGATTTCCAAGTCAAATTCCTGGAGTAGAAGCATCCATCTGATTAGTCTAGGCTTAGCATCTGGTTTCTTCAATAGGTACTTGAGAGTTGCATGATCAGAAAAAATAATAACATGTGAGCACAATAAATAAGATCTAAAATGGTCTAAAGTAAAAACAATGACAAGAAGCTCCTTTTCAGTGGTGGTGTAATTGGCTTGGGCGGCATCTAGGGTCTTGGAGGCATAGCATATGATATGAGGTGCTCTATCCACCCTCTGTGCTAGAAGAGCTCCTACAGCAAAGTTAGATGCATCACACATTAGTTCAAATGGTAAGTTCCAATCAGGTGGTCTAATAATAGGAGCTGAAGTAAGAGCCTCCCTTAGCCTGTGAAAAGCTTCTTTGCATTTATCATCATAGCAAAATTCAACATCTTTTTGAAAAATTTTGTCAAGGTCAAGCAATCACGCTAAAGTCTCTAATAAATCTGCGGTAGAATCATGTATGTCCAAGAAAAGCACGAACATCCCATACACATACGGGATAAGATAAAGAAGATATAACACTGTTTTTTTGCAGGATCTACCTCAATACCTCTCTTAGAGACTATGTGACCTAATACAATTTCATGCTCTATCATAAAGTGGTATTTTTCAAAATTAAGCACAAGGTTAGTCTAATGTGATCTAATGTGTTTCGTTGAGTGTGCAAAAAAGTCCTAGTTGAGCTAGGCACGAAGTCTTGACCTGTATGGTTGAGCACGAAGTCCTGGTCGAGGACTGGGCACGAAGTCCTGGTCGAGGACTGAGCACGAAGACCTGGCCGAGTGTTGATGCAGTCTGGCCCGGTTGTTGTTTTGGTGTTTGACAATGATTTAAGTTTGGTTGAGCGAATTTGGGTTAAAGTCCTGGTCGGGGACAGGGCATGAAACCCTGGTGAGTGAAGCCAGGTCCTAGCTTGTGAAGCTAGGTTGAAATCCCGGTGAGTGAAGCCGGGTCCTGGCGAGTGAAGTCAGGTGATGGAAATCCCGGTGAGTGAAGCCGGGTCCTAGTGAATGAAGCCAGGTGTTGGAAATCCCGATGAGTGAAGCCGGGTCCTGGTGAGTGAAGTCAGGTGTTGGAAATCCCGGTGAGTGAAGCCGGGTCCTGGTGAGTGAAGCCAGGTGTTGGAAATCCCGGTGAGTGAAGCCGGGTCCTGGTGAGTGAAGCCAGGTGTTGGAAATTCGGTGAGTGAAGCCTGGTCCTGGTGAGTGAAGCCAGTGGTGAAAAGTCCTAATTCGAAGGTTGGGTGAAAAGTCCTAGCTTGGAGGGCTAGGTGAAAAGTCCTAACTTGGAGGGTTAGGTGCAAATTCCCATCTTGGAGAATTAGGTGAAAAAGTCCTGGCTTGGAGGGTCAGGTGCCTAGCTTGGAGGGCTAGGTTGGATGAAAGTCTAACTCGGAGGGGTGGGTGAAAAGTTCTAGCTTGGAGGGCTAGGTGAAAAGTCCTAACTTGGAGGGCTAGGTGAAAAGTCATAACTTGGAGGGTTAGGTGCAAATTCCCAACTTGGAGAGTTAGATTGAAAAATCCTTAGCTTGGAGGGCTAAGGTGAATGAAATCCTAGCTTGGAAGGCTAGGTCTGCGTCCCTGGATCGGTCTGGTGACCGATCAGGGAGTTGGCACGCTGCTCCTTCGTGGATCGGTCTGGTGACCGATCCAGCGATGTCTGATCGGTCTGGTAACCGATCAGGGAATGTGTGTTTCACTCACTGCACAGCTCCTGATCGGTCTGGTGACCGATCAGGGAGCGAACAGTGAGTTGAGTTCCCTTGCTAATCAAGTCTAGAACGGTCCGGTGACCGATCAGAGACTTAAGATTTGATTAAAGAATCACTGTTCACTCAAGCCTGATTGGTCTGGTGACCGATCAGGCTGGACCCTGATTGGTCTGGTGACCGATCAAGCAGGAGCCTGATTGGTTTGGGGACCAATTAGGAGTGTGCAGAAACTGTTGGATCGGTCTGGTGACCGATCAGGCTCCTCCCTGATTGGTCTGGGGACCGATCAGGAGCGGAACTTTAATTCAAATATGCTGTCAGAAGTCTGTTTTCACTGTCGATTCTCTGCTACTTGCTGATTTCTTTTTGATATGCACTGCTAAGCCTCTGTTGGAGTGTGCAGGTGATAGCAGGTGGTTCAAACACTCAAGGAGGGTCAATGGGAGGCTTTCCTTGGAGCAGGTTTGGATCTATTGTGTTTTCAGGTCTCAACGGCGTCTGGCACAACTGGCAACTGACGAAGGCGCGGCTGGCAACTGACGGAGGCTCAGCTGGAGGAGTGTCCAGTGGACTGAGTGCTCAGAGAGGTCAGTGGGTCAGGGTGTGAGTCAGTGGTGCTGATGGAGCTGGCGACGTTGAGCAGGAGCTTAAGAGACAAAGCTGGATGCAGAGGAGCGGAGGAGAAAAAGACAGAAACTTGGGAAGTTTGGTTGGGCTGTGTTCGTGCTCTCTGTTGCTTTGTGCTTGAGCGATCTTGTTACATCTTTGTGAGCTTGTCTTCTCGAGTGTCTATGTGCTTAACTTGTATCTTCTTGAGATCACTTATGGAGAGGTTTCTCCACCGAGAAGGAGGCTGCTACTATCCGGAGTTCACCGAGGCTTAATCTGCCGACGATCAAGGGATTGCCCACCTCACGGGCACGCCAAGGAGTAGGGGAAGTTATCCCCGAACCTTGTATATCGCTGTGTTAGCGTTGGTTTGATTCCTTTCTCTGTTTTATTCTTCCTGTTGCATTTTGTTTCCGCTGCTACTAATCTGATCACAGGAAGAAAGTTTTAAAAGAGGGGGCGATTTGAGTGTCTGGCTATATTCACCCCCCCCCTCTATAGCCATCTCGTTTCCAACACCGAGGGCTAGGCACCGAAGACCTGACCTAGGGTTGTGTTAGGATGTATACTATAAGACTAGTTTTGTATGAACATCTATTTTAGAATAAGAATCACAGTGGTCATGTGTTTGCATTTTTATATTTGTTATATATATGCAATTGTCCATTACTTTACATTGTAGGTAACATGGTGTGTGGTGTCACACAAAAGATCGTATTATCGGTTCCTTGTAAAGTATAAGTAGTGGCTCACAACCAAGATGGATTTGGACTAACCATTGGAACGGTTGTAGTGTAATTTGGTATTAGTCTATCTTGACTATAGAATTATACTAGTACACTTTGTGTGTATTGAGCAGGACCGCTTTGAGGTTATTCAATTTATACTGACTATATAATTGAACAAAACCTCAGTTATTATGGATGTACATGCTCTTAATCCCGATATAATAACGGACACATATATTTAATATTTATTTTTTTTAATTTACCAATGGGCGAGATTTATTCGTTAAGTCAATAGGCCCGGTAAATTGGAAATAATATTATTTATATGGCGTGTCATTGATTATAGAAGGAAATTGTGTCCTAATTATTTAGGCTGATGATGTCCCCTTGAGGAGCTCATAAGGATTATCATGTAAATCCTGTAGGTGGACTTGGCCCGACATGATAATAAAGTTGAGTGGTACTACTCTTGGAGTTATATGTTAATTAATTAAATTGTTAGTAATTTAATTAATTAACGGACATGCGATATCTTAAACACGGGGAGATAATGTACACATAATAAGAAAAACCCCATATTTTAATATGGGGTTGGTGCGGTAGTTCAATAATAACCTTTAGTGGAGCGGGTTATTATTAGCAGATCGGGTAAAAGATCCGTTAGGAGACCATAACCAACTTCTCCTTTTGATCCCTATTGTAGCCTATATATAGTCTTTTAAGCCATCATGAAAAAAAAACCTAACTTGGCTATTTCTCTTCTTCTCCTCTTGGGCGTGCAGCGCAACCACAAGGAAGGGGGCGTGCGGCTAGGGTTCAAGCAAGGGAGAAGGGAGAGCTAGCTTCTTTCTTTCCTTCTCTTCTCTCCTTTGGGCGTGCGCAACCTTGAGGAAAGGCTAGGCCGGCGCAACCTTGAAGAAAGGCTAGGGTAGGCGCATCAAGAAGGAGAAAGGAGGAAGAAGAAGGGTGAACGCGGCTGCGATTCTTGGAGGATAGTCGCCCACACGTCGTCCAAGAAGAGGATAGGAATACAATAGAAGATCAAGAGATATACTTTTGGTTTTTATTTCGGTTTAATTATATTAGTTTTTCTCTTGGATTCTGAATCAAACACAAGAAGCAGCGATCGAAACTTCATCTTCTATTCCGCTGCTAATCGATCAGGAGCTTGATTACTTGAACAACTAGTTTGTTCAAGCGATCACTCAATCGAAAAGCAAGGTAGATGAAGTAGGTCGTTCGGGAAGTTTTTTGTTCCTATGCGGCTTAGTTTTGTCCATAGAATTAAATCCGTAGAAACAGGGTGGAATCCCAACGCCAACAGGTTGGGCACGAAGACTTAGTTCATGGTTGGGCAAGAAGTCCTAGTCGTGAGTTGGGCACCGAAGTCTTGATCCGGAAGATCGAGCAGGAGACTTAGCCGAGTGAGGATTGCAGACAGAAGTAGAGGCGGGTCGATGTATGGACGTCTCGAGATCCGGCAGTCTCAGAGGTCGAGTAAAAGTCCAACTGGAGGAGCCGGTTGGCAAAAAGGTAACTTCTCCAGAGTGGAGTAGGTGAGGATGCGTTCCCCGGAAGAGGGAATAGTAGGCGTCGGTTCGACCTAGAATTTCATTTGAAATCCAAAGTCAGAACCAAGACAACTCCGACTGTTATTTATGCATATATTTTATATTATATTGTTCTTGGACTAACCCTGGTTGTAGGACTGAAAGGAACCAGTTGCTGCTATCCCAGGCGCCTGAAAGGGTTCAGGCACCTGAGAACTCAGGCGCCTGAGAGGTATCAGGCATCCCAGAAGGGGTTTTTCAGTGGATGGAGAAACTGAGCTGGCAGGTTCACCACATCAGCTTCTCAGGCGCCCGTGAGCCATCAAGTGCCTCAGCACTCCCAGGCACCCAAGATGAGGGATAAGGTTTGACCAAGTCTGCGGATAAGCACGCGCCAAGTTCGGGTGACGTGGCAGGCGCCCCAGACCCTTATCAGGCGCCCAAGAAGGTACTATAAAAGGGGCTTCACCCCTTTGCTTCCAGAATAACTTTTTCCCAACTCAAGCACTCAAACACGCTCCATCATTCTTCCGTGCTCGAGTTTCCCACGCCGACAACGCTCAAGATCAACGACACGCTGCTCGAGAGTCTTCGCCATTTCCTCTGTGTCGTCGGTATAATTATATTTTATTGCTTAATTCTGTATTCAAAGCTTTTTCACTTGTATCATTTTTCATAATATAGAATTGTCCAACGAAAATGGTCAAAGACTGTAGGCCTTGGAGTATGAGCTGTTACAAACTCTGAACCAAGTAAAAAGAAAACAAGTTAGCATTGTTTTACTTTCTGCTGCGTATTATCTGTATTTCCGAAAAATTTTAAATAATCGATATTCACCACCCCCCCATCGATCACAACGATCCCACAAGCATGACCATGCCTTAGGGGTACAATCAAACTATGGCAATTTGGTTTTCAGTACTGGGAAGAGGCATGGTCATGCATGAGAGGCATGACCACGACATGAATGCTTCCGTAAGAGTGGCACTGTTGTGTCTCATGGGACGACCATGCCATGGAACCTGTTATGCTTGGCTTGGGGAGCCCTGGGAGACTGTCATGCCTATGAGGCACGGTGATGTAAGCTGAATAAGGCACAATCATGCCTAGAGGCACGACAATGATTTGTTGAATTTCCTCCGAAGCTCACTCTAATATCCAATATAATTCATTTTTGCTCTAAAATGCATCCTGTCAACGAAAATACAAAAATAATAGATCTCTAATGCATATAGATTATATATGTTTTTAGGCATTTATTGACGCACATTCACTTGTATTTCTGGCTTATGATTTACATTATCGCATCTTATTTTAGCATTATTAGCATGATTACTCGTTTTGTTCGAAAATTGCTTTTCCTTGTTTTCATTAATACGACGCAATTTGGAGCTTAAACAGATTAAGAATGCATCTTGGAGTAACTTTAGAGGCAAAAATAGAATGGGCACAACCACTAACCAGCTGACACTGTCATGTCTTCTTGACACATGGCCGTGTCTCCCAGAGCCAATCTCCAATTTTGCCCAGAATCTTACATGGTTGTGTCGTGCCTAGAGGCATGACCATGCCTAGTTTCAGAGGCACGACCATGCTTTATCTGGCTAGGAAGACCCACGAGCAGGCTTAAGGGTGTGACTATGCCTCATTGGACCAAGTTATACACGTCACGATCGTACCTTAGGGGCACGACCATGTGGCATGAAAGACAGGGGTTGTGCCGCTTATCTATAAAAGGGGATTTCTCTCCCTTTTCAAGGGGAGAAGAGTTCTTCCCTTGAGGAAGACCCAAGAGGTCCATATTCAGCATATTTCTAGTGAATTCTTGACAATTTGAGGTCAAATTCATCATCTCGTCTATCTCCAGGACAAGGGATTGGTTCTTGAAGAACCGGATTTCATCTCTACTAAGTTTTCTTCTCTCTTCTCTTTGGATTGAGTTATAGTTTGCCTATTTTCATGTCTTTGAGTTCAATTGCCTTGTTAATGGAGTAGATCTCCGAACTCTAGGGTACAGGGAGTAGTTGTAATGTGATTGTTGATGTAAAAACTATCAATTTGGTCATTTCCTTATTCTATGACATGTGTATGCATTGTTCATGTTTGATTGAATCTGTGTGTGAAGATGATTGCTTATATGTGTCGTTTGATTAAACAGATATATAGATTGGTCGCTATGTAGAGAGAATGTCAAGATCATATGACTGGGAATCCTTAATGACAAAAATATCCCTTTACTAGACATCTCAAGCATTGTCTTGAAAAAGAGATCAATTTTCTACAAGAAATTGTCTAATTTATGCTTAATGGATTTTTCTTAATCCCATTTTAGGAAGTGATTTGTGTAATCTAGAGAGTATGATTGGGGACCCTCATGTGACAAGGACATCCCTTTAATCGGACTATCTTTGTTACCTCTTCCACTTAGTAGCACTGGATACTAATGGGAGAAATACTCGGGTGCATCGTAGTAGGGTTCACACCAGTATCTAGTTAGGATTCCTACAAGAACATAAACATAGAGGGTAGAAGATGACCATTGCACGGTATACCAACTAGCATTGCAACGAAACCAAAAAATCCTAGAGCCATCTTCCCCAAACCAACTTTCCTTACTGACTTGTGTTCTTGGACCTCTCCTCTTCCTCACACACTCTCTCTCTCTTTAGTTCTTAAGCTTTCAACATACCAATCGTTAATCTAAATAACTTCCTTTGCAGACTTGATTAGTGCTTAATCCACAACCCCCGTAGATCGATATTTTTTTATTACTTGATGACTTTGTCTTGCACTTACGGTAAGACGTAACAATCTTCGAACCAAAATAGTAAAAATGTTGATATAATAATGAAATATGGTGTGATAGTGTAAATCATGCTCATAAAATATAAGTAAATGTGCAACAATTAATGCCTAAATTAAAACATGCATAATCTATGCACATCACACCCTTAAACTTAAATATTTCCTTATTCTCAACGAAAAATCTACAATCTATTGGATCGAATAGACCAGCTATAGGGGGGGTCTAAATAGCCCTACAATAGGAAATTAACACTTTCTCTTGCTAACTAACTAGCAAGGACACACAAACATTAATTAAAAAGAATTGACTAAAATAAAGTAACAGATACGAGAGTTTACTTAATTATAACCTGGGTGATTATTAATCCAAGATAGTTGAATGCTCACTGATGCACATTCGTTATGTATATTTTTATATACTTATTGATGCTCATTCACTTATTTTTTTGTTGTAATTTACATTATCATGCTCCATTATATCATTTTATCAACATGTTACTCTCTTTTATTTAGAGATCTATTTCCTGCTTATTTTGATTGACAGGACATGATATAGAGCAAAAACGAAGCAAGACAGAGATCAGAGCGAGCCAACAACATGGGTCGTGCCAACTAGCACGGTCGTGTGGCTCTTCCAGAGAGCCACCAGCCTAGGTCATGCCAACTAGCACGACCGTGTAGCTCTTCCAGAGAACCACCTGTTAGTGATATGAGAGAAGTGTCCTAAGGCAATCGCCTTATGATGTAAACATTTATTTTAATAAATGATAATTCACTATTTGAGTGTACATGTTTTGTGTATTTGATTGGGATCTTAAACTCATCTACTGAATGTCCACAATACAACTCACAGCATAAGAGAATTTGTGATGGGATCACAACTAGTGATTATCTCTAATGTGTAATTGTGAAGTATTGAAATTATCCCTAGTCGATGAATTGATAAAAACGGACACTATCAATTCTGTCGAGACTAGCATGGGTTATTCTCTAATCAGCTGATTCTCACTAGCTGGTGATATTGGGATGTCCGGAGATAAACATGGATGCTAGTTAAGGGAACTAGTTCATTGGAGTGACTAGCTGTGAGACTTCATATGAGAATCTACATGTAGATATGTCAATGAAGATCTTACTGCGGCTTAAGTGCGATGTTCCTTTGACTTGCGGTGTTCAAGTCATCTTGGTCATGGAGACTTATACTTTGACATCTTAAGCAAGCATCTCCAAGGAGATGTGGACCCAGGATGATCGGGTATAAGCCGAAATGCCCGAAGATGTTTGAACAGCCTACAAAGGATTCACTACTCCTTGCGAGGAGATGTATACCCAGGCCTATCGTCGGATTGTTACTCAAAGCCTCTGGCCAGAGCATATCATGTTAAGAGTGCGAGTCTCTTAAATACATGAGAGTAATTAGAAATCCAAAGGACGAGGAAGACACTACTTGGGCTAGGTGTGACGTAGTCAGCCTAGTGGGGACTGACACCATAGACCGTGTCCTGAACCAAGTGGGTATAAGGTGGTGAAGGGAATGAGGCACGACTCATTAGAGCTGCTGAAGGTTTCAGAATAATTTCTTCTGAGGTCAAACCGTTGATCTTTCGATTAATTGGGGATCATGATGTACTACTAGGTGCCACTCATGATCGTTCTATAATTAATGGGTTAATTATAGACGGCCAACATAAATCGAAAGCCTATTTAGTCACACGCAATACGAGTAATCCGAGGGATTTAAAACGAGTTGAAAATTAGATTTTCCGATCAAGAGAAACAAGTCGAATCTGAGTTAGTCAGAGGCGCAATGGAAGCCAAAAATGGCTAAGTCTTTTGAAGGCTTTTTGGGCGAATTAAATGAGTTTAATTCGCGGTTTATTGGGTTGGTTTTGGCCGGCCAAAGAGGGTGTTAAACCCTCTTTGGTGGCCGGCCAAATAAGAGGAGAAAAACCAATTTAATTGGTTTAATTAATAAAATAAATCTAGTGTGATTTATTTTATAAATTATGGATAAATAAATTTGTATAAAGAAATTTATATAAATAAAATTTGTAGAAATTTATTCTTTTATGGAAGATTAAAATAATCCATGAATTGGTTTATTTTAATTTTATAAAATCAATTATGAATTGATTTTTCCATAATAAGAAAGTTTATAAATTTCTTATAAAAATTTATTCCATAATTTAAAGAGAAGAAGAATTAGTTTATTATAAATTAGTTTATAATAAAGACTCGGTTTAAACGGAATAATTAATAAGAAAATTTATAAGATAAATTTCTTATAACTAATTTCGTTAATTCGGTTTAGAGGGAGACTTAGCAAAGGAGTTGCTACTATATAAAGGAACCAAAGGCTAGCCCTTATTCCTAACTAATTAAGAGATTAAGGATTCTCTCTCTCTCTTTCTTAATCTCTCCTCTCCTCCTTCTCTTCTTCCTCCCTTAGGGCCGGCGCACCCTAGCTCCTCTAGGGCCGGTGCCCAACCACAACCAAGGAGGTGGTGCCGTGAGCATTAAAGAAGAAGGAGAACCCGAACACGAAGAAGAAGAAGCGGATTGCGATTCCTCTCTTCCTGGAATTCGATTCCGTTACTTCGTTGGTTAGTTTTCCATTATTTCTCTTATTCTTCTAGTTGTGCCTTCGAGAATCTAGTAGTTCTCGTCGGCACAAAACTCATGACTTTGTGAAGTCATCCGAAGAGAACTCAGCGTGGACGCGAATAGAGCGAGCTTCCAAGGACGCTACGGTTGATCTCGTCCTTACTTCGAGTTACGAGAGTACTTAGTAAATAAGTTTACTTTTCCGCAAAGTTTTATTTTATGATTATGTCAACACACCATAAGATTGCATGCTAGATACGAAGTTAAAATAATTTAGGAAATTATTTTATGCAAACTCTTCCGCTGCACGTAAAAATTTTAAATTTTACGAACTCGTATCCTTGTCGACATGCACCCGGTCCCTACACCACCTGTCTAGGTCGTGCCAATTAGCACAACCGTGTAGCTCTTCCAAAGAGCCACCTGCCTACATCATGCCAGTTGGCATGGCCATGTGGCTCTCCTAGAGAGACACCCCTCTATGGTAGTGCCAAATAGCATAGTCGTTTGGCTCTCCCAGAGAGTCACCCTTGCATGGTTATGTCATATGTGTTGATGCAGTCTGACCCTGATTGTTGTTTTGGTGTTGACATCAATTTTAGTTTAGGTTGATTATGATGATTATGATTAAGTCTTGGTCGGGGATCAGGCATGGTATGAAAAATCCTAGCTTGGAGGGCTAGGTGTTGGAAAATCCTGACTTAGAGGGTTAGGTGTTGAAAATCCTAGCTTGGAGGGCTAGGTGTAGAAAAGTCCTAATTCGGAAGGGTTGGGTGAAAAGTCCTAGCTTGGAGGGCTAGGTAAAAAGTCCTAACTTGGAGGGTTAGGTGAAAAGTCCCAACTTGGAGAATTAGGTGAAAAAGTCCTGGCTTGGAGGGTCAGGTCCTAGCTTAGAGGGCTAGGTTTGGAAAAGTCCTAATCCGGAAGAGTTGGGTGAAAAGTCCTAGCTTGGAGGGCTAGGTGAAAAGTCCTAACTTGGAGGGTTAGGTGCAAATTCCCATCTTGGATGATTAGGTGAGAAATCCTTAGCTTAAAGGGCTAAGGTGGATGAAACCCTAGCTTGGAGGGCTGGGTTGGAGCCCCTGGATCGGTCTGGTGTCCGATCAGGGAGTTGGCACGGTGCTCCTTCGTGGATCGGTCTGGTGACCGATCCAGCGATGACTGATCGGTCTGGTGACCGATCAGGGAGTATGTGTTTCACCCACTGACTGGCTCTTGATCGGTCTGGTGACCGATCAGGGAGCGAACAGTGAGGTTGAGTTCCCTTGCTGAACTGCTCCTGATCGGTCTGGTGACCGATCAGGATCACTGTGCAGATCGTTCTGGAGAACGATCCAGCATCGCGGGTTCCTCACTAAGATCGATCAGGACGGTCCCTGATCGGTCTGAGCATGATCTGATCGGTCTGGTGACCGATCAGGAGACACTCTGATCGGTCAGGTGACCGATCAGGAGTTTTGAACTGCGAAACTCAGAAATCGCCCAAATTAGAGGTGGATCGGTCCGGTGATCGATCCACAACCTGGGATCGGTCTGGTGATCGGTCCAGGAGAATTTCAAAGAAATCGCGATTTCTGATTGAGCGTTGGAGATCGATCAGGACGGAGCCTGATCGGTCTGGACCCAGCCTGATCGGTCTGGTGACCGATCAAGAGTCTCTCTGATCGGTCCGGTGACCGATCACTTTAATTCAAATTACACTGTCAGACGTTCTGATCGCGTCTGACCATATCCGATTCGCTGCTGTTTGCCTCTGATATTTGATTTACTGTGTGATTTACTGCTCTAACAGTCTGATTAAGCTGCAGGTGACAGGGGAGGATTCAAACACTCAAGGAGGGTCAATGGAGAGCTTTCCTTGGAGCAGGTTTATCCATTTTTCCATCTCAGGTTGCAACGGCCGAGCTGCAGACTGGAGCTTGGCTGAGGGAAGCTCAGGGAGTCCAGGGATAGCTCAGTGGTAGCTGGCGTTGGCAGATGAGCAGCTGGGAGCTGCAGGGATGGTGTCATCTGATGCTTGGTGGAGAAACAAAAGGAGAAGAAGACTTCGGCTGAAGCAAGAGAAGGGTTCGACAGTTTTCTGTGTTGAGCTTGCTGAAGTTCTTGCTGCGCTTTGTGTTTCTCCACAATTTGCTTGCTGTGTTTCTGAAGTCTTCATCACTTTGAGCAAGCAACTGCAATCGAGAAGCAACCAACTCTTACGTAAGTGCTGGGAGGAAAGAACAAGGAGCTTGGAGTCCAACAGTGAGAAGACACGAAGGAGGGAGTCCTTGCGTGAGATCGTCGCTGGGTGGAGCTCGGGATAAGCTCGTTGTGCTCTTGTCCTTGCTAGGTGCTGAGTAAGAGTATTCTATGTGTTTCATTAAGCTTAAATCTATATTCTTGTTTGAAACGCTGTGGAGAGGTTTCTCCACCGAGAAGGAGGTTGCGTTATATCCGGTGAACACCGGGGCTTGATCTGCCGACGATCAAGGGATCGCCCACCTTAAGGGTACGTCAAGGAGTAGGGGCAAGTTATCCCCGAACTTTGTAAACCCTCTTGTTAGCGATCTTGGTAGCTATCGTTGTTTGCTTTCATTTCTGTTTTTAGTTTATTGCATTGCTTCATTTTCCTTTGCTTCTTCCGCTGTGCTACTGATAAGTTGAGTGCAGAAATATTGATAAGTGCCAAAGGTCCAAGAGATTGACTATATTCACCCCCCCCACTCTAGCCATCCGGTTTCCAACAATATGGCACAACCGTGCCCCTTGGAGCCTAAGGAGCACACGGGATGGTCGTGCCACATGGCATGACCATGCTGCCCCTTACGTCGGCTGCATGCTCCGGGCATATAGATTTGCATAACCGTGTCACTAAGAAGCAAGGGGCATGCCACCCTAGTATAAAAGGGGAAACCCTCCCCTTTTCTTAAAGAGGAAGTTTTTCTCTTAGGAAAATCTATCCCTTGGTCCGCTCTTCATCTCCAACTATCCCTCCGATGATCCGATGACGTCTCTATCATTTGTCCACCTTTGAGGTGAAGGATAGGTTCTCAAAGACTCTGCACTCCTATTGGCTAAACATCTCTTCTCCATTCTTGAGTTTTGGATTGTAGAATGCTCATTTTTATGTCTTCGATTCTTCTTCCTTTGTCTATAGAGTAGATTCTCCTAGTTCTAGGATATAGGGAGTAGTTGTGATGTGCAGTTGATATAAACTCTATGGACATGCTTGTTCCTTATTTCAATGACATGCTTATGCTTAGTTCATATTTGGTTAAATGCTTATGTGAAATGTGCATGTTTATATGTATTATTTAGTTGAATGGATGTATAGAATGGTCGCCATATAGGGAAAAAACTCATGATTGTATGACTAGGCTCTATGATCGGGAAGCCCTAAGTGACAAGGATAATCCTTTAATTGAACAATCGTGAGCATTTTCTTGAAATGGAGACTAATTCCTTAGAAGAAAGGTCCTAATTAGTGCTTAATGGGGTTTTCTTAATTCCGTGTTTGGAGATGATTTATGTAGCCTAGATTGTATGATCGGGGGACCCTTAGTGATGAAGGATTACTCATTAACCAAATTTTTTATGTTACCTTGTCCATCTAATGGATCTGAATGCCAAATGGGGAGACACTCTAGTGTGACTGTCACGTGGTAACGTAGGTATTTGGTTAGATTCTCTACTAGGCATGAACATAGAGGATAAGGGATTAGCTATCCCTAGCACATCAAATGTCATCACAATGAAATCGAAAATCTTAGGACTACCTTCCCAAGCTAGATTTCCTCACATAGCTCTCTTACTTCACTTCTTCTCCCCTTCTAGTTCTAACTCTTCCAATTCATAAACACGTAAACTTTCGATAGTTTAGATAATTCGCTTTGTAAATTCATGAGTGCTTGTCTCATCACTCCCTATGGATTGATAATTTTTTATTATTTAACGATGTTTTTGTGTACTTGCAGATATCACATCAAGCTTTTGACGTCGTTGTTGGGGACTACAAAAACAACATTAATTGACTAACATTTGGATTAATCTAGACACTTCTTCTCTTTTTGTGTGAATATTTTCTACATCTTTTCTTTTGTTTTTATATACAACTTACAATTGTTTTCTTTCAATTTCTACATTATATTTCCTATTTTCATTGCAAGCAAATAGTCACTATGCTACTTAGGCCTTTGAAAGACTATGCTACCCCCAAGTCTGCTCGGGAGTTGAGCCCTATCATGTTTCCAGAGATTCATGCTCTAAATCTTATGCTTGCTCCAACCTTTATCTCTAAAATTCAAGAAGATCAATTTAGTGGATCAGAATCTAAAAATCCTTATATGCACCTATTGGAGTTCTATAGGACCCGTGCAAATTGGCAAGAGGGATGGTGAATAATCTTAAAAAATAAAACTGGTTCTTTTGCTTCCCAACTTAGCAAAGATAACAGATTAGCCAGTTAAACCAGAAATTAATAGCATAAACAACTAAAACAAAGGCTACCAGATTTTTACTTGGTTACAACCAGGATGGTTGCTAATCTAAGACAACAGAAGCTCAATCTCCAAATACCTCCTTGTGTAGTCAGAGAAGCCTCTTACAAACCTTTATAGCTCAGAGATGACTTACACAATGAATATATAATTGTTTACACTTGAATTGATGAAAAACTTTGAACAAATGAGCTCTATTTATAGATCTTGAAAAACTTATCTACGTGCTAACGTGACACTTCCTGGGTGTCCGAGTGCAACATGAGCGCCTCAATTAGGTTAGCACTTATACACGTCGTAATGGTTGTAAAACGTCTATAATGCTTCTCGGGCGCCCGTGTCAACACGGGCACCTGATTTATTGATGCCCAAATTCACTTGAGCGCCTATGTGCTCGGGCGCCCGAATACACTCTGGCTCCCAAGATCAGAAGTTTCAGTCAGCTTCATTCTGGTCAACCTTCGGTTGAGCATCTTTCGATGCTCCTGGGTGATTTTCGATCATCCAAAGTTGAGCTCACCCAAACCCAACTCTAATCTTTTCCTCGGGCAAACTTCCTCCCTGGCTTCTCATCCCTCGGACATCATGCACACCCTTCTTATTTACCGCTGTACTTTTGTGCAATCTTTGCGTCCTTCGGATGCATCGAGCCCCTAAGCTCCTTTGCTGTACGATCCTTCTCGACTACTGTGTCTTCCACTCGACTTCTCGTGCTCCTAAATTCCTACACACTTAGACACAAAGATTAAACCAACAGGACCTAACTTGACTCAGTTGCCCACATCAAAATTATCTCGAGGTACTTACAATCTTCTCTTTTTTGATGTGCATCAACCTGAGTTAAGTTAGGAAAATACAAATAGTGAAAAAACAAGTAAGAAAATTTTGCAAGGTAGTACACAAAAAAATTGCAATTAAGACATTCCCTTAATTTAATTCTCATTTTCTCCCCCTTTGATCATATAAAAAAATGGTTAAGAGTAAAACTTTAAACAACTTTTGCTTAAAGATAGTTTATTTTTGAAGTAAGAAATTCTTTTCTTTATCTAAAATCTTTTGAAAAATTTTTTAGTTTGTAAAAACTCAATCAATGAAGCGTGGAAATAAAAAGAAATAAGAGAAGAGATGTAGAACTCACAATTCTTAATACTTCAGGCTTAATTACAACTTCCCCAGGTAGAGACCAAGGATCGCTTGTATATTGTCTCCAAGGACCATGGGGAAACTGTACATATAGGGTATTTTGAAAATATTTTTCCCAATGTACATTCTTCCCTGCTTCATCTTGATCCTAGTGGATTGTTGAGAATTTATTCCGCTGAATTGTACTATGAAGGTGTTATCTTCAAGGGCCTCTTTTGGGACGGATTTTTGATCAACACAGCATGTTGTGGCTCTCGTGTCTAGAATTGTCGGGAACTTTGGGAGTCTTGGAATTTCAATTTTCACGGTTAGATTATATAACATATTTTTAACTAACCTTGGCCCTTTTGCTTCCTGAGATGTCGTAATACGGCTTATAGTTTCTTCATAAAGCATATTTGCATCTTCTATTATTTCTTCATTTAATGGCTCCTTTCCTCTAAGGTATGGAAATCGCTACCCAGTTCCTTTTGCATTAGCAGTTCTTCATACTAGGCTTTGTAATAGGCCACTTCATTATGAAGCCTTTCTATTTCTCCTTGACACCATGAGATATAGTACTGCTGCTCCTGAATTAATTTTTTTAGAAAAAAAGGAACGGGTGCAGAGGGTGCTACTGGTACCTTTTGATTAAAATAATAGGGTCCACATAGGTTGCATGAAGTGATGAGGCAGTTGGGGCAGTGAATTCTTACACTTTGTACAGTTTTTCTTTTGCAGCAGGTGCAGGCTTCTGATTGTGGTGGATAGATGGCTTCATTGTGATGTCACTCATGTAGGCAATTGAGTTGAGCCTCTGTAACCCTTATCTGTGGACGATATCCTCCATCCAATTGTCCAAGCATTAATATCATTTCATTAGAAATATGAAGGGTTTGGATAGACCTGTGTAATTCCTCATAATCGTCTTCCCCTTCTGAAATATTGAATATGGCGTCATTTTGCGCTTATCCCTCTTGGCCAGATAGGACATTTGGAATATCCAATTGCTTGAACATGGCTTCTCTCTTAATATTTCTTCTTTCGTTAAGGCATTCCTTTGCAAAGTGTCCTTCTTGACCGCATAGGTAGCATTTACACTTCTTGTTTCTGACCAGATGTTTTTTCTTTTCTATGCAGGCATGTGATTCATGGGGGGTACCTCTGTATGTTTGAGATATTCGGATGTCGTATTTCTTCTACCCTTTATCTTTATAATAGCCTGGAATGGGCATTTGACTACAAAAAGATAAATCCTTTAAGGATCTCTTGGAAGCAGCATCCTTGCATTCCTATTCTAAAAACTTATAAACGAATAATACCCGTGGGAAGATGCCAACTATTAAACCATGATATTTTTCATCAAAGGCTATTTTGATTTTGCTTTCCAATTCTCTTGGCATCTTAAGCCAAAATGTTTCAGATAATTCTGGCCCTGTGAATAGTCTTCCAGTCTTTGATGCGAGCTTTAGGTAATCATTCATGTATTGGACAATGTTTTTAACATTGTTACATGATAATCTTTCCAGGTCTCTGTAAGTCGTATCTTGTATAATTGTAAATCCTTGAGTAGGATCTTCTGAAGAAAAGACTCTCCTCATTTGTGATAGAATATTTTGCGTATCTTCTCTTCCATCAGCTATCTCAATAAGGGCATTATATTCTGCTGGGTATGTCATCCTCTACTGGATCCATGCTAGTTTTTCGATTTCTCCAAGTAAAATTTTCATATACTCGATTTTGTCTCTAGGATCCATGAAACCTTGGCTTGCCACATGATTTTTAGTTATGGATTCCCATCTTGAGAATACATCATGAAATAAGCCAATTTGTTCTGGGATGACAAAATGGCTCCTCCCTGTTGTTGTGCTGAGGGTAAAGTCCACATTTCGTTATTTTTATCCTTCTAGAATCTGGTATTGGGGGGCCTTTGTTCAAATATAGGCTGTTGTGATAACCCAACTTCTCTTCTTGCCACCGGTGGGTACCCTGGGGGTCTCATCATAGTATCTTGTGGTGGGTTGTATGGAGAAACAACAGTACTTGTGGAATATATTTGTTGTTGCTGTGGTTTCGTTTGATTTTCCACAAGCCTCTGTAAACTGGGATACTCCATTTCATATCCCATAGCGATTAATTGTGAAGATTGAGTTTCTTCTTCCCTATCATCTTTCGCTGTGAAGGGGTTAATCCAATCTTCATCAGTAACGTCATATGAGTCCTAGATAGGTTGATCATTAACCTGGGTTGAGATTGATGCCATATTGTGAATTTGGTCAAGGAAATCGTCCTCGGACTCAGGTTCCTCTAAGGTCAGTTTCGTGGACCGAGGTAAAGAGGCTCATGGGCCTGTAGTCCCTGCATGGTTGTTCTCGAGAGTTGCCTAATCAGAGACGTCCTCTTCAACTAATGCTGATATAACATGCTTCTCTTTTGGCAATAGGAGTGAGAATATTGTCGGTGGTTGGTTAGAAAACTGAGCAGGTGGTTGGCTAGAGCTTGGTGTATATGTAGAGCCAAAGCCTTGTTCTCCTCTTGTGGTCACTAATAGTTAAGGGACCTCAATAATATCTAGGAGGATAATATTTTCAAATATAATTTGCGCTACGCATTCTCCCTGTACAATTGTAACTGGTTTATCAGAATGATTGAACACTAGGATTATAATTTCACCTCAATAGTCACAGTCGATTACACCAGCACCAATGTCAAGTCTATAATTCCACGCTTCACTTGATTTGGGGGTGATTCGTCCATAGCTGCCCCAAGGAATTTCCATACCAATTTCAGTTGGAATTTTAGCACGTCCTCTTGGTTCAATTATGCAAGTTTGACTTGCAGCCAAATCCAACCCTGCAGCACCACTTGATTTTCTTTGTGGTATAATTGCATGTGGTGAGAATTTTTGTACCAGGATAAATGGGTAGTCTTCAAATTCTATCTGATGAGGATCTTCAGCTACATTGTTGGCGTGAGCAATAAATACTCCAGGGGCTTGTTCAATAAGAACAGCTAGTGAATGCAGTGCTTCCTCATCACTTTGGACTTCCTCGTCATTTTTGTTGTAACGAGGCAACTTCATTGCTTGTGAAACTTTATAATTTCTGAAACTTATTGATATTCGACCATCCATAAGATTCCGGTCGTTGACCTCAGATGGCTGCATCAGGATCTGGACTTGCGTTGGTCTGATTGTCCAGTCTAATCCTTGCAGGCTAGTGGTAGAATATCGCCGGCCTGGTATGGCTCTAACTCCATGGCTTGCCAAATAGTCAACGACACCTTGCACTTCATAAGCAAAGCCAATATTTGGAGTATTGGATAGTCGGCCAATAAGTCCCCGAGTAATAAGGAGATTTGCTTCTCCATTCTGGCATTGCTCGTATTCTCTTGTGAGGATAGAGACATGTATATTTCTATAAAAATCATTAATTGCTAGTATCATGTCAGGGATGACATATACCAGTTGGCTTCCCCTGGTTAGGTCAACTTCCATAGTGGCTAGTATCGCCTGATCGCCAACCCATCGATTATCCCTGAAAATAATTAGAGCCATAGTTCCTTCCTCTTGTCGATGGAGGGTTTGTATGCGTACCTATAGGATGCCTAGGTGTATCTATTGCATCCTGTTGCTTTGCAGTTGTTCATGGCTCTATTCTTGGATGAAAGTCCTATCCTGTTGGTTTCCGATAGTCACCAACATGGCTTCTTCAGATCTATGCATATATACCCTATGATGAGCATCATCTAGTCTGGAATGGTAGAGTATCTCAGTAGCTACTAGTGCAGCACGTTCTTACATAGACAGCCTCAACTGTGTTTGGGAGTCTATTTGTTGTTCTAGGGTGTTGCTTTCAATAGGAGCTCTAGTAAGACACCTACTGGTGCGCCTAGTTAACCTCTGAGCATTATGTATCCTCCTCTGATTTCTTCAGTACTCCATGATTTGATCTTCGAAAAGGGGGGATCTGGGTGGAGGTGGAAGCTTGCTCAGTTTGCGTCTTGGTTGTCATTTCACGTCGAATGTGTTTGCCTTGTCTTATACATCTTTCTTCACATTATTAGATTTTTGACTCGGATGCGACGTACACCATTCCAGCTTATCTAAGTAGAGAATATTGTAAGAGCTGCTCGCAAATAATATGAGATTTCTAAGCACTAAAGCCTGGTTGTGGATAGCGTTACGCCAATTTAAGAATAACACTTGCAAAATCATTAAAAACATATATGGCAAGCTATAGTGTCCCTGCCACACTCTTGCTATTATCGTGTCAAGTCCTCCTAGCATCTACAAAATCACTATGCGCCAAATATGTTAGTAGGAGCCCTAGAGCCAATTATGTGATGATTGACTAGGGACTTTTGTATCATATTCTATTATTCATAAAGTCATGTTTGGTTATTATACTTACTTTAGTATTTGTGCCAAATAACTAAGTATAATAATGTCCTTGTATAGTAGGTTCTTATCTACATTATATCGATTGGTTAAATCGATAGTGAGATAATGTAGAGAACACTTCACTAAATTATTCCTAGTCAAACATTAATATTCAGGGACAATATTAATGCATGGAGACTAGCATGTAGGTCAATTGATGACTTGAGCTCACAAGTCATGGATATGTGATATCAAGTTGACACATGGGTATACATTAGAGAACGTGTACTGAATTGACCCGCCATGAGAAAGTTTCATAGATTGTCATATGAGTGTCATAAACTTTCTCATGTGACTATTAGTATGAATAGTCCTTAGACCTGAAGTCATTATGGTTCCCTACATAAGGAGTTATGTACTTTGGTATCGTCAAACGTCACCCGTAACAGGGTAGACTATAAAGGCGATCACTGGGTATGTAATGAATTATGCGGAAGGATGTGAGTGATGTAGATGGGATCTATCCCTCCCATATGACGGGAGTGATATCTGTGGGCCCCTTGATCGAGTAGGACTACTGAAACGCATGACCATGCTCAAATGAGTCAATATGAGATATTGAGCTCATTTGTTTGAGTGAGTCTACTCGGGGATCAAGAAATACAAAGATTGATCGAGGATGACACAGTCTATGCCTCATTGGTCAATCTAGATATTAAGGATAGAAGGACAAGGTCATACATTATCATAGTCACGGAGGTTTAGTCGGATCTTGATTTTTCTTGTTACTTGGGTAGCAATGATGCATTGCTAGATGTCGCTCATTGCTTATGTGTCTAAAGCGTTTAGTGTTAGTATTGTGAGAGAAGTGTCTAAGGCAATTGCCTAATGATTGTAATCAATTATTTTAATAAATGAATATTCACTATTTGAGTATACATGTTTGTGTATTTGATTGAGATCTTAAACTCATTTACTGAATGTCCGCAATACAATTCACAGCATGAGAGAATTTGTGATGAATTCACAACTAGTGATTATCTCTACATGTGCAATTGTGAAGTATTGAAATTGTCCCTAGTCGATGAATTGACAGATACGAACACTATCAATTCTGTTGAGACTAGCATGAGTTATTCTCTAATCAGCTGATTCTCACTGGCTGGTGACATTGGGATGTCCGGAGATAAACATGAATGCTAGTTAAGGGAACTAGTTCATTGGAGTGACTAGCTGTAAAACTTCATATGGTAATCTACATATAGATATGTCAATGAAAGTTTTTACTGCAGCTTAAGTGCGATGTTCCTTTGACTTGCGGTGTTCAAGTCATCTTGGTCATGAAGACTTATACTTTGACATCTTAAGCAAGCATCTCTAAGGAGGTGTAGACCCAGGATGGTTGGGTATAAGCCGAAGTGCCCGAAGATGTTTGAACAGCCTACAAAGGATTCACCACTCCTTGCGAGGAGATATATACCCAAGGCCTATCGTCGGATTGTTACTCGAAGCCTCTGGCCAGAGCATCACATGTTCAGAGTATGAATCTCTCAGATACATGAGAGTAACTAGAATCCGTAGGACGAGAAAAACATTGCTTGGGCTAGGTGTGACGTAGTCAGCCTAGTGGGGACTGACACACATAGACCGTGTCCTGAACCAAGTAGGTATAAGATGGTGAAGGGAATGGGGCACGACTCATTATAGCTGCTGAAGGGTTTCAGAATTATTTCTGAGGTCAACCGTTGATCTTTCGATTAATTGGGGGTCATGATGTACTACTAGGTGCCACTCATGATCGTTCTATAATTGGTTGATTATAGACGGCCAACATAAATCGAAAGCCTATTTAGTCACACGCACTACGAGTAATCCGAGGGATTTAAAACGAGTTGAAAATTAGATTTTTCGATCAAGAGAGATAAGTCGAATCTGAATTTTTCAGAGACGCATCGGAAGCATAAAATGGTTAAGTCTTTTGAAGACTTATTGGACGAATTAAATGAGTTTAATTCATATGGTCTTGGCTTGGTTTGGCCGGCCAAAGAGGGTCCCCACCCTCTTTGTTTGGCCGACCACAATAAAAAGGGAGAACCAAATTGTTTGGTTCAAATTATAAAATAAACCGCGCGTGGTTAGTTTTATGAAATTATGGATAAAGAAATTTGTATAAAGAAATTTATATAAAGAGATTTATTTTCATGGAAATTAAAATAAACCTTGGATTGGTTTATTTTATTTTATAAAATCAATAATGGATTGATTTACCATGATAAAGAAATTTATATAAAGAAATTTCTTTCCATAATAATAGGGGAGACATGGTTGTTTTTATTATAAATAAAGTTATAATAAAAACTTGGCATAACGGAATAATTCATAGAAAAATTTATAAGATAAATTTCTTATGAAAATTTATTCCGTTAAAAGGAGACTTGGCGATTAAGAGGCTACTATATAAAGGTACCAAGGCAAGGCTTGGAGATGAATCCAAGAGATCAAGGATTCTTGCCTAGCTTCTCTCCCTCTCCTTCTCTCCCTCTCCCTCTTCTAGTGCCGCCGGCCCTAGAGCCCTCCCCCTTTGCCGTGAGCTTCCACCACCAAGAAGAAGCCGAAGAAGAAGAAGAAGCGGGCGCGACTCCTTCCCTCCTCCCGGAATCTTGATTCCGTTCTTCGTTTGGTGGTTAGTTTTTTATCTCTCTCTTGGTATTCTTGTTGTGCCTTTGGAGAATCTAGTAGTTCTTGTCGACACGAAACTTGTGGCTTTGCGAAGTCATCCCGAAGAAAACTCGGCGTGGACGCGAATAGAGGCGGAGCTTCCAAGGACGCTACGGTTGGATCTCGTCCCTTTCTACGAGTTACGCGAGGTATTAAGTAAATTAGTTTACTTTCTGCAAAATTTTAAATGTATGATCATGTCTCCACAACATAAGTTGCATGCTAGATACGTGGTTAAAATAATTTGAGAAATTATTTATGCTAAACCTTCCGCTGCACGTAATTAAATTTTAAAATTACGAACCCGTATCCATGTCAACATGCACCCGGTCCCAACATTTAGGCGCATTGCCAACGTTACGAGAACCTATTGCGTCATACACTAAGGACATGATGCTTCGGGAAATCTGATCGGGAGCCCGAGTTGGGAACTCGGGAGACTTGATCGGGAAATTTGATCGGGAGCCCGAGTTGGGAACTTGGGAGATCTGATCGGGAGCTCGAGTTGGGAACTCGGGAGACTAGTTCGGGAGCTCGGGACACGAGCTCGGGAGACTCGGGTCAGGAGCTCGGGGACTTGGTCGGGAGCTCGGCGATCGATAAACTGGGTCAGCGCTCGACAGACTGGGTCGGGAGCTCGACGCTAGGCAGACTGGGTCGAGAGCTCGGCGACTTGCTCGGCAGACTTGGTCGGGAGACCTAGTCGGAAGCCCGAGAGGCCCGATCAGAATTGCAAGGGAAATTCATTAAAGTGTTTAATGAAGGAAAGAGAAAAGTCTCTCTTCATTGGATGAAGAGAATGTGAAGAGTCACATGAAAAGGAATGCACTTTATTGGCTTTAATGAAGGGAAGTCAAAGAGACAAAAGACTCTTCATATTCATGGGATGAGTATAAAAGAGAGTCTAGTCATTTTGAATGACAAGTGAGAGCTTTCCCTTCTTCCCTTCCTCTCTTCTTCCTCTTCTCCCTCTTGGCCGAAACCCTTGTGGGTTCTTGGTTGTCTTGTGAACTACCTCAAGTTGCTAGAACAACTAAGGTAGTTCTTCCCGAAGTTGAGAGATCGTGTTCGTGTGGATACGAATAGAGGCACGGACACTTGAACGTGCAAGAGATCCAACACATCTTGGACGAGTGGCATAAGCGAAAGGGCACGCTCCAAAGGTATACACTGTGATAGATCTATTAGATAGATGAACTTCGTACAAGTTTTTTCTTTCGCATGGATCGCTCGAGGGATCTTGTTTCCACTGCGTGTTGTGTTTTGGTGCCGGGAGATCCCAACAAAATATTCCCCAGCGTGATGAATGCTAAAATCAATGTCTCGGAATCAATGAGCGACTCAGCTATTGTAACAAATCTCCTTTTTGGCCAAACGAATATAGGGCACGCCCAAACGATCGACCTTGCAAATTTCATATAATTTTTTTTTATCTATATCACCTTCCTTTAGAATTTCATCTCCCCTGCAAGAGAAGGCTTGGTTGGCTAAATAGTCCGCTGCCGTATTTGCCTATCTATAGATGTGTGAGATCTCCACATTTTGTTTCTTGACCAGAATTCTAATCCGAATCACTTCATTTCTATAGTCCCAGCCGACCCTAGGGGATTTAATTATCTCCAAGGCTACTTGTGAATCAGATTCCAGCCAAACCGACATGAGGTTGTGTGCCTCGCATAGCACTAGCCCTCTAGCTTTTGTATGAACATCTATATTTTGGAATGAGAATCGCATGATCATTGTTTGCATTTTATATTTGATATATACATGCAATTGTCTAATACTTTATATTATAGATAACATAGTGTGTGGTGTCACACAGAAGATCATGTTATCAGTCCCTTGTAGAGTATAAGTAGAGGCTCACAACCTAGATGGTTTTTGGTCAAACCATTGGCATGGTTGTAGTGGAATTTGATATTGGTTTATCTTGACCATAGAATTACACTAGTACACTTTATACGTGTTGAGCAGGACCGATATAGAGGTGATTCAATTTATACTGACTATATAATTGAATCAGATCTCAGATATTATGGTATACATGCTCTTAACCCCAATATAATAACGGACACATGTACTTAATATCTATTTCTTTAATTTACTAATGGGAGAGATTTATTTGTTAAAATGATAGGCCTGGTAAATTAGGAAATAATATTATTTACATGGTGTACCATTGATTATAAAATGAAACCGTGTCCTGATGCGTCAGGTTGATGATGTCCCCTTGAGGAGCTCATAAAGTTCATCATGGAAATCTGTAAGTGGACTTGGTCCTACATGATGATAAGGTTGAGTGGTACTACTCATGGAGTTAGATATTAATTAATTAAATTGTCAGTAATTTAATTAATTAATGGACATTCGATATCTTAAATACGGGGAGATTTTGTACACATAATAGGTGGAGCCCATATTTACTTATGGGGTTGGTGAGGTAGTTCAATGATGATCCTTTAGTGGATTGGATCATCATTAATGGATCAGGCTTTGATCCATTAGGTGGCCAAGACCCAACTCCTCCTCATGACCCCTATTGTAGCTTATATATACCTCATGAGTCATGAGACCAAGGCAGACCGTCCAATTAACCTAAAGGCCTCTCTTTATTTTCTCCTTTCATCCTCTCTCTCCTAGGGTTCCTTGTGGCCGGCGGCTAAGGGATGCAAAGGAGGTGGCGCAAGGGGTTAGGGAAGGAAGAAACTCATCCTTTCTTCCTCTTCTCTTCATCCTTTTCTCCTCTTCTTCCCTAGAAGACACGACAGCAAGTGGAGAAGGAGGAGGCGGCACCACCTTGGCTTGAAGGTGGCCGGCGGCAAGCAAAGGAGAGAAGTAGACAGCGACGACTTGGGTTTCAAGGAAGAAGAAGACTCCTTCCTCTTCTTCTTCATCTTCTTCCCTCTCCTCTTCATCTTTCGGAGCCGGCGCAAGTAAAGGAAGGGAGTTCTTCCTCTCCTTTTGGCCGGCGGCAACCATACAACCCATTAGGGTTTCGGCGCAAGGAAGAAGAAGGGAAGAAGAAGCTTGGGTATTGCTTTGGTGACTCCGGTTCTTGAAAGATCGTCGCCTACTCGACGTCCAAGAAGAGGTTTCATCCCAATCAGAGCTAAATCAACCGTTGGATCAAGCAAGGAGGGCTCTAGAGCGTCCATTCACAGATAGAGTTGATCTGGACCATCCGTTGCACATCTGGAGGATCCGAGCTACCACAAGGCAGATCCTGACCCCAGATCATCATCATAAAAGTTTGGCTTCAATCAGAGCAAGATCAGCCGTTGGATCTCCTCCGATCGATCTGAGCCGTCCATTGATTCCTATTTAATCAAAAACACAGCCGCAGCTCAACTCATCGCGTCTCCGCCGCTACAGTAGGTTCTTCTTCAGTTTTCATCGTGTTCTTAGCTAGTTCTTCATCCAAGGGGCGCGACCCCTCAAATCTTTCATTAGAACAGGTGTTAGGTCAGTGGGGAGAGCTCACAGAGGAATTTCCAGCTCGAATTTTGCCCAAAGACAGAGTTTTGTGAGGTTTCAGTGGCTCTGTCACTCGAGTTCGTCAATCTCAGCTGCGCTTCATCGCCACCGCATCCGAGCTGTCCAGAGGGGTTCCTTGGATGGTTAGGATCATTCCCTAATCACAATCGCAATCCACCACAGCAGAATTGAAGAAATCGGTGGCTAATTTCAGCTTGGGGAGAGTTTGAATGGAGTTGAATCGCAGAGCTGTTTTTCCACTGATTTGCTGAGCTTGCGGGTTCGAGGCTCACTCTTGCTTGACGACCAAGAAGCATTTGAGCTCGTGAAGGGTTGAGGATTAGTTTTCCATAGCTAATTTCATTGTTTCTAGTTGTAATGTTCGAATTCTGCAGTGTTTCATTTCTGTTCTTGTTTTCAGATTGGTTACATTCGTTTTCTGAATTGTTTAGCTTAAATTAAGTTTTGAATCTTCAAGTTAGTTAGCTAATGAGTGTGTTTAGTGAACAAGCAATTTAGTTTCACTTAGTTTTTTCAGTTTCGGCATTTGCGTATCAATTTCGGCATCTGCGTATCAAATTCAATTAGTTTTAGTTTCAGTTTTTCTGAATTTGTTTTCAGTTGTAATTAGGTATCAGTAATTCGTTAGGCAGTTTGTAGTGAGCTAAGTTTCATTTCAGCTTCCCATTTCTGCCTTGCGTATCAGATTCCCTGTTGCGTGCCATTTCTGTTTGCTTCTTCTCTGCAATTTCTGAACAACTTGCGTGCCAGATTTTTAAACCCTGCGTATCATTCCTGAATTCCCTTCTGCATATCATTTGCTTTCTTGCAAACCAACTCACCAGTTCAGCAACTTATATTAGTTTCTGAAAATTACAGTTTCTGCAATTTCCAGATATCAGAATTGGATTGGTGAGTTTAGAATTACGGGATTGAATTCAAACATTTGGTTTGAGTACTCATTATCAGTTTAATCTGTTGTGCTGCATTTAGTGTCAACTTGTTTTGCATTGATTTCAATTTCTGTGACCCAGTTTCCATTCCTGTGATTAAAGTCATTTCTGAACTTTTCAGTTTGTAAGTGCTCGAATTTGTATCAGAGAAGCTCATGCATCAATCGGTTTCTGAATTTTGTATCTCATCTCTTCAATTATTAGATTCTGCACTCAGCTTAATGTCTGAAGCTTGGCCCACGTTTGAACTGTTTTTCTGCACTCTTGCAACTGATTTCTGCATCAAGAACAACTCTGAATTGATTGGTCCAATTCCTATTCCTAGCATCAGATTTCTATATTGGCAAATAAGTTTGAACAATTGAGTATCAAGTTTGTTTCAAAGCTTTGATTTGTATCAAGTCTTATTCCTGAATTGGCTTAGCAATTGTTTTACAGCCCTGTTTAGATGCATTTACTCAGCAATTATTTTACACTTTAAATTAGATTTTGTTCTCCGGAATTAGATAAGTGTGTTGGTTGATTAAGTTTCTCATTAGTTAAGTGCACAAATTGCATTGCCTTTGCTTGATTCATTAATGAAAGTTTTCTTCTTTTTATTGTGTCTCCATTTATAATTGAACTCAAACCCAGAACTTAAGTGAAACCCAAAAACACAAACGACACATAAATACAAGCGCGAATCAAACAAACCTTCAACTAGCCCCGAGAAAAATACGACCTGTGGCCCCTATATTACATTTCCATATTTTTTATTGTAAAAGGGTTTCCAGCATTTCATTTTATAAATTCTAAATTTGATGAGCCCATACATTTCGTGACAAATTAATCTAGTATATTTGGGCCCGTCAGTAAACGAGAGGCATAACTTCTTGTTTTGGTTCCTTTGCATCTTGTATTATCATATGTTTATATTTCATGTTGATAATTATCTTGGACCCCGATGATAAACACAAAAACTGATGATCCATTCATCGTCTATTCCGTGGCTAATTGGTTAGACGAGTTAGATGGCTTGAACAACAAGTTTGTTCAAGTGGTCACTTGAATCAATTAGTATAATAATGAGTCGGTTGTTTGGAAAATTGTTCTCCATTCGGATTGGTTTCAATCAAAGAAATTTTAATCTAGGACATGGAGAGGTTTCCCATGCCCAACCGAAACCCAACAATTGGTATTAGAGCTAGGTCACTCTTCACCAGACTAACCGCCGGATGAAGCACGAGCTAGAGCCATATTTAGATCTAACCATGTGGGTTAAGCCTTGAATAAAGGATGTGTGGGCTCCCGTATCTTGATCAAGAGGACCAGAGACCAGGCAGAGAAGTCCTAATTGCTGCTAGGCAGTGAAGTCCTAATAGGTCAGGTGGACCGAGGGGCAGAAAGTCCTTGTGGGTTTGAGGATCGGACATCAAACGGAAAGGGTTTCCGTTTGAGGGGGGCTTGTGGTCTTTTTTTTGAGGGGGGGATTGTTGGGGTTGCAAGGTTGCAAACATAGTCCCACATCGAAAACACATAGGAAAGATCATAGGCTTATAAGGAATAAAAATATCTCGATTTGCATGAGACCTTTTGGGAGAGCCCAAGAGCAAAACCATGAGGACTTAGGCCCAAAGTGGACAATATCATACAATTGTGGAGATATCTAAATTCCTTTCGGTCCTAACAATTGGTATTAGAGCCAATGATTTCCGGTTTTGTGTGTTTTGGATTTGGTTACTTTTATGCACTTTATCATGTATAATTTTATGTCGGATAATAGTAGGATGTGCGTAGGCTAACTCTTTGGTTGCAGGCATAAGATCCGACTATTATGACTTAATATGTTTTGTATGTGATTGTGTGTGCATGGTTGTAACACTTATTTAAATCCTTGGGGTTAACGAGGCTAGATAGTATTTAATTTTTGTAATTAAATACGATAATTGTTTAGCCACGCATTTTAGTTTACTTTTGATCTAGACTTGTACACTCCATTGTGGAGTATAGGGTCGATGGATGTAAATTAAAATAGTTCTTCATCTCAGCTCTGAGATCCTCTTCATGAAGCTTGCGCATGGTGCTTGGAGGAGGAGATGAGGTGACGACACGACTGGAGGCATATTAAAGACAAAAGCCATAATAGTTGGAAAATTTAATTTTTCTTATTTATTGGATTTTGTTTATATGCTTGTTGTGCTTGCATGGTAAAATTCCTCAATTCTAAATTACTAAGTGGGAGAGGGATTCTAAGAATCTAGTGGCCTCCATTACAAATTTGGCATGTGATGTGAATAAACTTGCGTGTTGGCTCTGAGTGCCTTCATCCATATCGGATGAGTTTGTTTCGCGTATCACTAGGTCAAATATGATTATAGGAAGTTATTTAGGAGTGTGTGATCTTCCCCATTGGAAGGGACATAATCCTAGATAATTACCTTAGTATCGTGTAATAGTGAACACTTAGATGCAAATAATAGTATCCTCCCCATCGGAGTCACTGTTATTATTTGTAGGGTCGAAGAGAAACCAACTATTAATTTTATTTGTCAAAAAGTTATGTTGACAAGATAATAAAATTAATGGGTAAAACCTCCTCTTACAAATGTAGAATTCATATATGTCCACACTATCGTGGCATACAATATTTTCGGTGTTTTGAGGTGTTGGTTGATTTTAAAATTTTATTATTTGAGGAATCAATAATTTTTTGAAATCTAATGTATTGATCATTGTGATTCTCAGGATAATTTCAAAATGGTTTTCAACCCACTTGCTGTAATATTGAAAGAAAACAAACTTTCTAGCCCTAACTATATTGATTGGAAACGGAACCTGGACATTGTCTTAACAGTCGAGGAGTACAAATGTGTACTTTTCGAGTTCTGTTCTGAAAAGCCTAGCGAGAATTATGGTGAAGAGGAGAAGGAACGTTATAGGAAGTGGATAAAAGCAGACGAGATGACGCGGTGTTACAATTTGGCTTCTATGTCAAATGTGTTGCAACATCAACATCAGACTTTTTCCACTGCTTATGATATAATGTTCAATCTTAAGGAACGCTTTGGACATCAGAATCGGGCCGCTAGGCAAGAGGCAATGAGGAACTTGATGACGACAACCATGATTGAGGGAACACCCGTGAGGAAGCATGTTCTCAAAATGATGACTCATTTAAATGAGATGGAAGTACTTGGAGCGGAGATCGATAGGGAAACCCAGATCGATATCATTCTCCAATCTCTACCTAGGAGTTTTGAGTAGATTTGCCTGAACTATAATATGAACAAACGGACATATTCGTTGGCGGAACTTTACATTGTAGATAACATGGTGTGTGGTGCTACACGGAAGATCATGTTATCAGTCCTTTGTAGAGTATAAGTAGAGGCTCACAACCTAGATGGTTTTGGACAAACCATTGGCATGATTATAGTGTAATTTGGTATTGGTTTATCTTGACCATAGAATTACACTAGTACACTTTGTGTGAATTGAGCAGGACCAATATAGAAGTGATTCAATTTATACTGACTATATAATTGAATCAGACCTCAGTTATTATGGAGTACATGCTCTTAATCCCGATATAATAACGGGTACATGTACTTAATGTTTATTTCTTTGATTTACCAATGGGCGAGATTTATTTGTTAAATCGATAGGCCCGGTAAGTTGGGAAATAATATTATTTATATGGTGTGCCATTGATTTTAGAAGGAAACCGTGTCCTGGTGAGTCAGGTTGATGATGTCCCCTTGAGGAGCTTATAAAATTCATCATGTTAAATTCTGCAGGTGGACTTGGTCCAATATGATGATAAGGTTGAGTGGTACTACTCATGGAGTTAAATATTAATTAATTAAATTATCAGTAATTTAATTAATTAATGGACATTTGATATCTTAAACACTGGGAGATTTTTGTACTCATAATAGGTGGAGCCCATATTTAAATATGGGGGTTGGTGAGGTAGATCAATGGTGATCCTTTAGTGGAATGGATCATCATTAATGGATCGGGCTTTGATCCATTAGGTGGCCAAGACTCAACTCCTCCTTATGGTCCCTATTGTAGCCTATATATACCTCATGGAGTCATGAGACCAAGGCAGATCATCCAATTAACCTAAAGGTCTCTCTCTATTCTCTCCTCTCATCCTCTCTCTCCTAGGGTTCCATGTGGCCGGCGGCTAAGGGAAGCAAAGGAGGTGGCGCAAGGGGTTAGGGAAGGAAGAACTCATCATTTCTTCCTCTTCTCTTCATCCTTTTCTCCTCTTCTTCCCTAGAAGACATGACAGCAAGTGGAGAAGGAGGAGGCGGCGCCACCTTGGCTTGAAGGTGGCCAGCGGCAAGCAAAGGAGAGAAGTAGGCGGCGACGGCTTGTGTTTCAAGGAAGAAGAAGACTCCTTCCTCTTCTTCTTCATCCTCTTCCTCTCCTCTTCATCTTTTGGAGCTAGTGCAAATAAAGGAAGGGAGTTCTTCCTCTCCTTTTTGCCGGCGGCAACCATGCAACCCATTAGGGATTCAGCGCAAGGAAGAAGAAGGGAAGAGGAAGCTTGGGTATTGCTTTGGTGACTCCGGTTCTTGGAAGATCGTCACCCACTCGACGTCCAAGAAGAGGTTGGGTCATACAATAGAAGATCGCGAGGTAAACGATAGGTATAACTTCTTGTTTTGGTTCCTTTACATCTTGTATTATCATATGTTTATATTTCATGTTGATAATTATCTTGGACCCCAATGATAAACACAAAAATCGGCGATCCATTCATCGTCTATTCCGCAACTAATTGTTTAGACGAGTTAGATGGCTTGAACAACAAGTTTGTTCAAGTAGTCACTCGAATCAATTAGTACGATGATGAGTCGGTTGTTTGGAAAATTGTTCTCCATTCGGATTGGTTTGAATCAAAGAAATTTTAATCCGGGGACATGGAGAGATTTTCCATGCCCAACAGAAACCTAACAAAGGTGTCGGCAGAATCCCCTTGATCTTGTTTATATTCCAACCTGTGCCCACCATGAAATCACTAATCTTAGCTTTTGGGTTCCCTGTAGGTTCATTTAGTGTAAACAGAGGACCTTCATTTAACCATCTATCAAACCAGAAATTCAGCATGCCTTCCCTCGATATGTAGCCTATGCTTTGTTCTGCCAAATTGTGAAGTTTGATCAATCTTCTCCAACAAGGAGAGGCATTACCTTTAAGGTGCACCACGGCTGGATGTTTAGTTTTGCAATACATACTATCGAGAACTTCGCCCAAAGCATGGATTGTTCCCTGAACATGTACCGCAATTTCACCACTAGCGTAACACTAATTTCTAAAAGCTTCCAGAAGTGCATTATCTCAAGAACAGTTCCAAGAAGTGCATGACCACTTTAAAAAGATGAGACACTTTTAGAACCTCATATCCGAGTTTGTCAACGATTACTACAATAAAAGAGACATCATGCGAGAATTTAGGATTGATATTTACGTAACCAAACAACAGGTCTCTATGCTTTACCAGTATCATGAGCATATGGCCAGACTACCACAGACCCCTAGATTTCCACCGAGACCACGTTCCCCACCTCCTAGCGAAAGATTCCCAAATCCTTACCTTCCTCCCCCATTCGACGTCCTAGACATGACCATCTGCCACCTCCTTACTGATTTTATTTGGACAATGAAATATCCAAGTATTATGAGGTGAATGTTGTTGGGTTTCCTTGACGGTTGCTCTCATGGGAAACCTCTCTATGTCCCCGGATTAAAAATTCTTCAATCCGAATGGAGAACAATTTCCCAAACAACCGACTCATCGTCGTGCTAACCGATTCGAGTCACTGCTTGAACAAACATGTTGTTCTAGCAATCAAACTCGTCCAACCGATTAGCCGCGGAATAGACGATGAATGGATCACCGGTTTTTGTATTTATCATCAGGGTCCATGACAAAAATATCATACAATAATTATCAACATGAAATAATAACACATGATAATAATTATGTAAGATCAAAAAAACCAAAACAAGAAATTATACCTTCTTGCTTACTTCGCGATCTTCTATTATATGACCCAACTTCTTCTTGGACGTCGCGTGGGTGACGATCTTCCAAGAAACGAAGTCACCAAAGCATCCTTCTTCTCCTCTTCCACTTGCGCCGAAAACCCTAGACTTTAGGGTTGTTGCCACCGGCCACCAAAAAGGAGGAGGAAAAAGATGAAGGAGAAGAGAAAGAGTTCTTCTCCTTCCCTTGAATCCTAATCGACCTCCTCCTTTCTTCCTATCTTGCGGTGCCAAGCACCACAAGGAAGAACAAGTCCACCTCTTCCTTTCTTCCTATCTTGCGGTGCCAAGCACCACAAGGAAGAACAATCTTCTCCTTGCACGCGTGCTCCTCTTCTTCTTCTTGTCGCACACCACAAAGGAGGAGTGATCTCCTCCTTGTCTTGTGATCGCCGGCCACCAAGAATAATAGAAGAAAGGAAGAGAAGGAGAGGGGAAAAAACCAAACTTTCTTCCTTTTTCTTCCCACCGCCGGCGTGCCCTAGGAGAGAGAAGGGAGAGAGAGGAAGAGAGGAGAGACTTAGGGGGCGTTTGGTTTGCATTTTCCAGTCTGTTTTTCATTTTCACTTTCTGTAGAAAATGCGACTTCCTGGAAAACATGTTTGGTTTGCATTTTTCAGCTTCGTTTTCTAGAAAAAAACATAGCGTTTTCTGGAAAACTGGAGAATGAAAAAAAGTCATTTTCCAGAAAACTAGAAAATGCGGTTTTCTGAAAAATGAAAATGGAAAATGACACAAACCAAACGCCCTCTTAGGGTTGTTGTATGTTGGATGTCTTGGTCTCATGACTCCATGAGGTATATATAGGCTACAATAGGGACCATGAGGAGGAGTTGAGTCTTGGTCACCTAATGGATCAAAAGCCGATCAATTAATGATGATCCATTCCACTAAAGGATCGTCATTGATCTACCTCACCAACCCCCATATTTAAATATGGGCTCCACCTATTATGAGTACAAAAATCTCCCGTGTTTAAGATATCGAATGTCCATTAATTAATTAAATTACTGATAATTTAATTAATTAATATCTAACTCCATGAGTAGTACTACTCAACCTTATCATTATGTTGAACCAAGTCCACCTGCAGGATTTAATATGATGAACTTTATGAGCTCCTCAAGGGGACATCATCAACCTGACGCATCAAGACACGGTTTCCTTCTATAATCAAGACACACCATGTAAATAATATTATTTTCTAATTTACCGGGCCTATCGATTTAACAAATAAATCTCGCCCATTGGTAAATCAAAGAAATAAATATTAAGTATATATACCTGTTATTATATCGGGATTAAGAGCATGTACATCATAATATCTGAGGTCTGATTCAATTATATAGTCAGTATAAATTGAATCACCTCTATATTGGTCCTGCTCAATACACACAAAGTGTACTAGTGTAATTCTATGGTTAAGATAAATCAATATCAAATTACACTACAATCATGCCAATGGTTTGTCCAAAATCATCTAGGTTGTGAGCCACTACTTATACTCTACAAGGGACTGATAGTATTATCTTCTGTGTGACACCACACACCATGTTATCTACAATGGAAAGTATTAGACATTACGCACACATATAATAAAATACAAATAATGATCATGTGATTCTCATTCAAAATGTAGATGTCCATACAAAAACTAGGCTTTTAGTATACATCCTAACAAAAGCTTGTACATAACTTTTTTTTGTTTTTAGTTTGTTCGCATCTTGCTTTAGTTAATTGCAATTTGATTAAGTTTGTTTTCACTTATTTTGTAGTATATAGAGTTCATCATTAAGTACCTTACTGTTGGTTTTGGGTGCACATGGGAATCCTCTCAATGTCTCCGGATTAAAATTTTATTAATTAAAACAAATCCGAATGGAGATGAACTACCCAAGCAACCGACTCATCATCGTACTAACCGATTCGACTGACCGCTTGAACAAACTTATTGTTCAAGCAATCTAACTTGTCTAATCGATTAGCCATGGAATAGATGATGAATGGATCACCGATTTTTGTGTTTATCTTCGGGGTCCATGTTTAATCAACATACTGTTAGTAGGAGCCCTAGAGCCAATTATGTGATGATTGACTAGGGACATTTTGTATCATATTCTATCATTAATAAAGGCATGGTTATTATACTTATTTTGTATTTGTGCCAAATAACTAAGTATAATAATGTCCTTGGGTAGTAGGTTTTTATCTACATTATATCGATTGGTTGAATCGATAGTGAGATGATATAGAGAACACTACTCTAAACCATTCCTAGTCAAATATTAATATTCAAGGACAATATTAATGCATGGAGACTAGCATGTAGGTCAACTGATAACTTGAGCTCACAAGTCATGGATATGTGATATCAAGTTGACACATGATATACATTGGAGAATGTGTACTGAATGACCCGCTATAAGAAAGTTTCATAGATTATCATATGAGTGTCATAAACTTTCTCATGTGACTATTAGTATGAATAGTCCTTAGACCTGAAGTCACTACGGTTCCCTACATAAGGAGTTATGTACTTTGGTATCGTCAAACATCACCCGTAACAGGGTGGACTATAAAGGCGATCACTGGGTATGTAATGAATTATGCGGAGGGATGTGAGTGATGTAGATGGATATATCCCTCCCATATGACGGGAGTGATATCTGTGGGCCCCTTGATCGAGTAGGACTACTGAAACGCATGACCATGCTCAAATGAGTCAATATGAGATATTGAGCTCATTTGTTTGAGTGAGTCTACTCGGGGATCAAGAAACACAAGATTGATTGAGGATGACACGGTCTATGCCTCATTGGTCAATCTAGATATCAAGGATAGAAGGACAAAGTCATACATTATCATACTCACGGAGGTTTAGTCGGATCTCGACTTTTCTTGTTACTTGGGTAGCAATGATGCATTGCTAGATGCTGCTTATTGCTTATATGTCTAAAGGGTTTAGGCGCATTGCCAACGTCGCGAGAACCTATTGTTGGTGCAGAAAGCACCCAAGTCGAACTTGAGTTTTGATAATGGCAACAGGGTTCAAAAGTTAAGTCTTACTTGTTATCTAACAAGTTACTCTAGTGTGCAAGTTAAAAAGTCCTAGCGAAGGACTGCTAGGCACTGGCAAAGGAATGCCAGGGTACAAAGCCCTAGCGAAGGACTGCTAGGCACTGGGTACAAAGCCCTAGCGAAGGACTGCTAGGCACTGGCGAAGGAATGCCATGGTACAAAGCCCTAGCGAAGGACTGCTAGGCACCAGACGAAGGACAGCTTGGGACTGAAGCCCTAGCGAAGGACTGCTAGGCATCGGGCGAAGGACAGCTCGGTATCCAAGACCTGACAAAGGACCACTAGGCAAAAGTCCAACCAAAGGAGCGGTTGGCATCAGGTACATTCTCCCGAGAGGAGTAGGTGAGGACGCGTTCCTCGTCGAGAGGGAACAATAGGCGTCGGTTCGACCTAGGGCTCCATTTTGGAGACCCAAAGTCAGAACCAAGACAGCTAAGGCTGTATAAACTAACACATTATTATTTTATGTTGTTTTGGACTAACCCTGGATGCAGGACCAAAGGAACGAGTGTCTGCAGCCCAGAGAGCCTCAAAGGAGTGAGGCAGTGGCTGAGTAGGGCGCCCGGAGTGTCCCGGGCGCCCCCAAGGTGCATACAAAACAATGTAAGTAAGGAAGGCTTCGAACAGCTGCTGGGCGGGGCGCCCCCGTGCTCCCGGGCGCCCCCAGCGTCCCGGGCACCCCCAATAGCAAACCATCGAAGCAGAAGCCAGCGAAGCCAAGGGATAAGGTTTGACCCGGTCAACCCGGGCGCCCCCAGCGTCCCAGGCGCCCCGGTCAAGATCTGATCCCGAGTTTGAAGGGATCAGAAGCTGACTGAGACCGAGACGGATCGAGTGACACGTGGGGGGGCGCCCCCGACGTTCCAGGCGCCCCCAGGGCCTATAAAAGGGCCCTCGACCCCAGGCTTCAGAGCATAACATCTTCCAACGCTGTAACGTTCTTCTGCTCCTGCGCTTCGCTCCAGAAACCTTCCAACTCGACACGAAAGCGCCGACGACGTCCCTCTGCTCCGAGAAACATCCCATATCGGACGTCGGTAACGAAGAACTAATTTTTATTTCCGTTATACTACTACTGTACTAGAACTGTAATCTTTTATAAGAATCTTTGCGCGATTATAGAATTGCCCTCAGTAAACGGTCAACGACCGTGGGCCTTGGAGTAGGAGTCGACCCAGGCTCCGAACCAAGTAAAATCGATCGTGTCTCTGTGTGATTTTGTTTTCTTAATTTCCGCTGCGTACTTGCTCTAAGTTTTTCTGAAAAACGTTAACGATATTCACCCCCCCCCTCTATCGTTTCTCTCGATCCAACACCTATTGGGTTACACACTAAGGACATGATGTTTCGGGAGCCCGAGTTGGGAATTCGGGAGACCAGAGCCCGAGTGGGAACTCGGGAGGTCAGTTAGGGAGCCCGAGTTGGGAACTCGGGAAGTCAGATCGGGAAGTCCGAGCCCGAGTTGGGAACTCGGGAAGTTCGAGCCCAGTTGGGAACTCGGGAAGTTAGATCGGGAGATCTACTCGGCAGACTGAGTCGGCACTCGGCAGACTGGGTCGGCACTCGGCAAACTGGGTCGGCACTCGGTAGACTGGGTCGGCACTCGGCAGACTGGGTCGGAGCTCGACAGATTGGGTCGGGAGCTCAGCACTCGGCAGACTTGGTCGGGAGACCGGTCGGGATTAAAGGGAGATTCATTAAAGTGTTTAATGAAGGGAAAAGAAAAGATTCTTTTCTTGCATGGGAAATGATAAAGAGCCACATGAAAAGATGTGCTCTTTATTGGGAAACCAAAGAGACACAAACCTCTTCATATTCATGGGATGAGTATAAAAGAGGGTCTTGTGACTTTGGATGAGGGCTTCTTCTTCCTCTCCTTCTTCCCTTTTTCTTCCCTCCCTCATCTTCCTTCTTTGGCCGAAACCCTACTGTAGGGTTCTTGGTGTTCTGCGAGCTACCTCAAGTTGCTAGCACAACTAAGGTAGCTCTCCCGAAGTTGAGAGATTGTGTCCGTGTGGATACGAATAGAGGCACGGGCACTTGAACATGCAAGAGATCCGGCGCACCTTGGACGAGCGGGATAAGCAAAGGACACGCTCCAAAGGTATATCTTCTTTAGAAGTAGATGTAGATCAACTTTGTACGAGTTTTTCTTTCGCATGGATCGCTCGAGGGTTCTTGTTTCCGCTGCGTTTTTATGTTTTTGTGCCGGGAGAACCTAACACATACAATAATTAATCAAGAACATGATGTTAGGATGTATACTAAAACCCTAGCTTTTATATGAGCATCTACATTATGGAATGAGAATCACATGATCATTGTTTGCATTTTATATTTATTATATGTGTGCATATTGTCTAATACTTTACATTATAGATAACATGGTGTGTGGTGTACACAGAAGATCATGTTATCAGTCCCTTGTAGAGTATAAGTAAAGCTCACAACCTAGATGGTTTTGGACAAACCATTGGCATGATTGTGGTGTAATTTGTTATTGGTTTATCTTGACCATAGAATTACACTAGTACACTCTGTGTGTATTGAGCAGGACCGATATAGAGGTGATTCAATTTGTATTGACTATATAATTGAATCAGACCTCAGATATTATGGTGTACATGCTCTTAATCCCGATATAATAACGGGCACATGTACTTAATATCTATTTCATTGATTTACCCAATGGGCGAGATTTATTTGTTAAATCGATAGGGCCGGTAAGTTGGGAAATAATATTATTTATATGGTATATTGTTGATTATAGAAAGAAATCGTGTCCTGGTGAGTCAGGTTGATGATGTCCCCTTGAGGAGCTCATAAAGTTTATCATGGAAATCCTGCAGTGAACTTGGTCCTACATAATGATAAGGTTGAGTGGTACTACTCATAGAGTTAGATATTAATCAATTAAATTGTCAGTAATTTAAATAATTAATGGGCATTTGATATCTTAAACACGGGGAGATTTTGTACACATAATAGGTGGATCCCATATTTATTTATGGGGGTTGGTGAGGTAGATCAATAATGATCCTTTAGTGGATTGGATCATCATTAATGGATCGGGCTTTGATCCATTAGATGGCCAAGACCCAACTTCTCCTCATCGTCCCTATTGTATCCTATATATACCTCATGAGACCAAGGCATACTAAATAACCTAAAGCCCTTATTTCTCTCTCTCTCTTTCTCTCTTGTTTGGTGGCGCCGGCGCAAGGAGTCTTGGAAGGGGTTCGACCAAGGTATAGGGGAGAAAGAAAACTCTTGTTTTTCTTCTTCTCTCTTCTCCCTTGAAACTTGCAGCAACAAGAAGTAGAAAAGAAATATTCCTTTTCTTTGTGTCCGACGGCTAGAAGAGGTTAGAAGAAGGTGGCGGTAAGGCTTGGGGAGGAAGAAAGGATTTGTTTTTTTCTTATCTTCTCTTCTTCTCTTCCTCCTCCTTTGGATGTGATCATCTTTAAAGAAGGGTGGAGGCTTTCGGTGCTTGGAGAAAGAAAAGAGATACATCTCTTTTCTTTGAAGGTTCTTGGCGCTAGCATCAAAAGGAGAAGAAGTTGCCCTGGTGTCTTCGTTTCTTGGAAGATCGTCGCCCACACGACGTCCAAGAAGAGGTTGGGTCATACAATAGAAGATCACGAGGTAAACGAGAGATATAACTTCTTATTTTGGTTCCTTTTTTTCTTGTTCATTATTGTATGTTAATTATTGTCATGGACCCCCAATGATAAACACAAAAACTGACGATCCATTCATCGTCTATTCCGCGGCTAATCGGTTAGACGAGTTAGATGGCTTGAACAACAAGTTTGTTCAAGTGGTCACTCGAATCGGTTAGCACAATGATGAGTCGGTTGTTTGGGAATTTGTTCTCCATTCGGATTGGTTTCGATTAATGAAATTTTAATCCTGGGATATGGAGAGGATTCCCATGTGCAACCAATACCCAATACATGAAAGAACCAAAACATGAAATTATACCTCTTGTTTACCTCACGATCTTCCATTGTATGACCTAACCTCTTCTTGGACGACGTGTGGGTGACAATCTTCCAAGAACCAACGTCACCAAGGCCATCAACTTCTTCCTCCATGGTTGCGCCGAAACCCTAGCGGAGTGAAGTGATCTTCTTCCCTCCACCTTTGCTTGCGTCGACCATCAATGGAAGAGGAGCTTTTTCTCCACCTTGCATAGCCGACCACCAAAAGAAAACCCTCCTTTCTTCTTCACCTTGCGCCGCCGGCCACCCAAAAAATAGTTGCCGCAGGCCACCTTGGAAGAAGACTTCTTCTTCTTCTTCTTCACTTGCGTCGTCGACCTCCCAAGAAGATGGTTGCCGCCGACCACCTTGGAAGAAGACTCTCTCTTCTTTCTCCTTGTGTCGCCGTCCAAGCAGGGAATAGACCTTGCTTGTAGCTATCGCCGGCAACCTTGGGAGTGATTGCCGCCGACCACCTTGGAAGAAGATGTTCTCTTCTTCTTCACCTTGCGCCTACGGCCTCCCAAGGAGATGGTTGCCGTCGGCCCTTCCCCTCTCCCTCACAAGCTTGCTCCGGCCAAGGAAGATGAAGAGAACACTTTCTTGCTTCCTTGTGCCAAGCCTTAGGAGGAGAGAAGAGATGAGAAGAGAAGAGGAGAGAAGAGTGCTCTCCTTCTTCTTCTTCACCGTCGGCGCCCTAACCTAGGAGAGAGAGAGAAGTGGAGAGGAGAGGAGAGAATTAGGTTAATTGGATGCCTTGGTCTCATGACACATGAGGTATTTATAGGCTACAATAGGGACCATGAGGAGGAATTGGGTCTTGGTCTCCTAATGGATCGAAGCTCAATCCATTAATGATAATTCAATCTACTAAAGGATTATCATTGAACTACCTCACCAACCCCCATAATTAAATATGGGTTCCACCTTTTATGTGTACAAATTCTCCCCGTATTTATGATCTCAAATGCCCATTAATTAATTAAATTACTGATAATTTAATTAATTAATATCTAACTCCATGAGTAGTACCACTCAACCTTATCATCATGTCGGATCAAGTCCACCTGCAGGATTTACATGATGAACTTTATGAGCTCCTCAAGGGGGCATCATCAACCTGGCACATCAAGACACGGTTTCCTTCTATAATCAACGGCACACCATGTAAATAATATTATTTTTTAATTTACCGGGCCTATCGATTTAACAAATAAATCTCGCCAATTGATAAATCAAAGAAATAAATATTAAGTACATGTACCCGTTATTATATCGGGATTAAGAGTATGTACACCATAATATCTAAGGTCTGATTCAATTATATAGTCAGTATAAATTGAATCACCTCTATATCAGTCCTGCTTAATACACACAAAGTGTACTAGTGTAATTCTATGGTTAAAATTAATATCAAATTACACTACAATCATGCCAATGGTTTGTCCAAAATCATCTAGGTTGTGAGCCTCTACTTATACTCTACAAGGGACTGATAGTATGATCTTCTGTGTGACACCACACACCATGTTATCTACAATGTAAAGTATTAGACATTATGCACACATATAATAAATATAAAATGCAAACAATGATAATGTGATTCTCATTCTAAAATATAGATGTTCATAGAAAAGCTAGACTTTTAGTATGCATTCCAATACTTACTACCAACTTGACTTGTTTTCAAGTAAATCTTCTAGCATGCTTGTTTTCCATTTATGTTGTTAGTTTCTATTGTTAGTATGTTTAGTGAATGATTTTCTCTATCTACATTAGCATGAAATGAGTATTGTTTTATTGAAATATTTGAGTGATAACCTAGATTTAAGATCTCCCTTCACCTTGCCCATTTTAGAAGGTAGACAACATCATAAATAGTCATGATTTATATAACTTATTAGTACTTGTGTCTCATGGTGATTTCTCGAACTGTATTTTGGTTACTCAAAGAGGCTCGGATAATTAAAACTCACTCAGAAAAGTCTTTATCCCAACACTTGCATGTATATACCTTTAAGTTATTGGGGAAATAAATGTTTGGCTTCTCTTAATACCGAGCACGCCTTTGAAACCCTGGGCAATTTGAGAGAGATGAACTAAGCGTGTGGCAAGTATCGCCGGGACTATAAGGAACTTAGTTAGATGACGACTTGACTAAGCATTGAGTTTGAAACCTGAAGAATTATAATCACTTATCACATTGAGCACGGAGTATTTCTTTTTAGGCCACACTCAAATTAATTTTGATATCATTCTCACTAATGAAAGTGTTTAATAGAGTTAAGTCAATTCACTAAGGATTATGATACACTACATTAACACATAAATTTATATTGCAAAGTGTTTCCTTAATGACATACAAAGATTGAAGTCTGGGGGTGATGTACGTAGGTTATGCATATTTTTATACGCTTATTGGCACTTATTCACTTGCTTTACTGGGTTAGAATTTACATTATCACACTTCATTATATCATTTTATCAGCATGTTACTCTTTTTTGTTCGAAGATCTACTCCTTGCTTGTTTTGATTGATAAGATGTAATATGGAGTAAAAAGGAGTGAAAACGAAGCAAGACGGGAATCGGAGCAAGCCAACAACCTGGGTTATGCTAGTTGGAACAACCGTGTGGCTCTCCTAAAGAACCACCCCTACGTGTCATATGGCACGGTCGTGCCCCTTGGAGCCTAAGAAGCACACGAGATGGTCGTATAGGAATCTCTAGGCAAAAATATTCAAAAATCACAACGAAAATAAGAGATCCCATGAGCGATCCATGCAAAAGAAAACTCATAAAAAGTTAATTAACAAATTCCTATAATATAGGTATACCTTTGGCACGTGCCCTTCGCTTATCTCGCTTGTCCGAGGAATGCCAGATCATTTGCACGTTCAAGTGTCCGTGCCTCTATGCGTATACACACGAACACAATCTCTCAAGCTTCGGAGAAGAATCACCTTTATGGTGCTAGCCACAAGAGGAGATTCACATAGCAAGAAGGAGAGGGAGAAGAGGGATTTTGGCCAAGAGAAGGGAAGGAAGAATGACAAATTTTTTCATCCAAATGACAAGAAAACCACTTTTATACTCATCTTATGAATATGAAAAGTTTTTGTCCCTTTAGCTTCCCTCCATTAATGCTAATAAAACCCCCACTTAGAGCACATTTTCTCATATGACTCTTCAACTTCTCTTCATCCAAAGAAGAGAAACTTTTCATCTTCCTCTATTATTAATTTATTAAACATTTTAATAACATAATATCTCATTCAAATGTGGTTGAGTCTAATCTAAATGAGTCAAACTCAAATTAGATCTCAATCCCATAATCCAATTAGATTCACTTGAGTCTAACTCAATTAATTTAATTTGGATCAAATCTTAGTCAAACTAAGATCAATTAATCTCCGAAACATCATGCCCTTAGTATGTGACCCAATAGGTTTTCGTAACGTTAGCAATATGTCTAAACCGCTTTAGACACATAAGCAATGAGCGGCATCTAGTAATGCATCATTGCTATCCAAGTGACGAGAAAATCGAGATCCGACTAAATTTCCGTGACTATAGCAATATATGACCTTGTCCTTCTATCCTTGATATCTAGATTGACCAATGAGGCATAGACCGTGTCATCCTCGATCAATCTATGTGTTTCTTGATCCCCGAGTAGACTCACTCAAACAAATGAGCTCAATATCTCATATTGACTCATTTGAGTATGACCATGCGTTTTAGTAGTCCTACTCGATCAAGGGGCCCACAGATATCACTCCCGTCATATGGGAGGGATAGATCACATCTACATCACTCACATCCCTCTGCATAATTCATTGCATACCCAGTGATCGCCTTTATAGTCCACCATGTTACGGGTGACGTTTGACGATACCAAAGTACATAACTCCTTATGTAGGGAACCGTAGTGACTTCAGGTCAAAGGACTATTCATACTAATAGTCACATGAGAAAGTTTATGACACTCATATGACAATCTATGAAACTTTCTCATGGCGGGTCAATTTAGTACACATTTTCTAATGTATACCCATGTGTCAACTTGATATCACATATCCATGACTTGTGAGCTCAAGTCATTAATTGACATATATACTAATCTCCATGCATTAATATTATCCTTGAATATTAATGCTTGACTAGGAATGGTTTAGTATAGTGTTTTCTACATCATCTCACTATTGATTCAACCAATCGATATAATGTAGATAAGAATCTACTACCCAAGGACATTATTAAACTTAGTTATTTTACACAAATATAAAGTATAATAACCAATCATGTCTTTATTAATGATAGAATATGATACAAAAAGTCCCTAATCAATCATCACATAATTGACTCTAGGGCTCCTACTAACAGGTCGTACCACATGGCATGGTCGTGTCGCCCCCTTACGTCGATTGCATGGTCATGCAGATCTGCACGACCATGCCGCTAAAAAGCACGGGGGTCGTGCCCCCTGCTATAAAAGGGTAAACCCTCCCCTTTTCTTGTGGAGAAAGTTTTCTCCCTTCGGTGAATTAATCTCTTGGCCCCATCTTCATCTCTGGCTATCTCTCCAACAATCCGAGGATGTCTCCATCATTCGTCCACCTCCAAGGCAAAGGATTAGTAATCAAAGACTCCGCACTCCTATTGGCTAAGCATCTCTTTTCCTTTCTTGAGTGTTGGATTATAGAATGCTTATTTCCATGTCTTCGAATCTTATTCCTTTGTGTATGGAGTATATTCTTCTAGTTCTGGGATGTAGGGACACTACAACAAATATGATTTTTCACAGTGCACGATTTTGTTATCCGCAACCTGCATTGCACGCTGCACAACTGCAAACTGTTAAAAGTCATAAAACATCGACAGCACACGTGTACTACGGTTAAGAGCATTTGCACCGCGGAGCGCACGCTGCAATTAATATTATTCGCAGCACACGTTGCGTGTTGCAATTTAGACTATTCGCAGTGCACAACACATTGCGATTACTACTATTCTCAACACGCAGCGCGCTGCGATTAAGAACATTCACAGCATACAGATGTGCACTGCGGTTAAGAGCATTCATAACACGCTTTCATAATTATTTTTCTATTAAGTTATTTTTAATTGTTCCAAATGTTTGTTTCTTAATTCCGGATCATCACGTAGATTTAAAAAAAAAGTATGGCAATGAAACATTTAGACAAATAACAGTTTCAATAATGGCAAGTACAATTTTATTGAGTAAGCATGGATATATATACAAATTAAAGAACTTAATCAACTCCACAATCAATTGATCAAATTTACAAAAAAAAAAAGGCCTTGCAATTAAGAACAAAACAAGAAGATCATCACACAACAAAAAATCAGCTAGTAGAACTTGGAGCTTAAATGATATAATTTCCATCCGCACAAGAATGGCGACTCTAGGAGAAGAGGACCGTGATCAATGCTTTCACCTATGTTTAGCACCGTCAAGGGTTGCAATGAAGAGTATAATAAATACGGATGTTGGAGTCAATAAAGAGGGTTTGCCTTCCATGAGTAAACTTTCACACTTCTCTTTTGCATTTCTGATCACAAGGAACTCTTCATGAACTGAAAAGCAACAAAAAAACAATTAGGTTCAATTGTTGGAACATAAATGGGTTTTAAAACTTGTTTCCTTAGTGAACTCATATAAAGATTCCAACAAAATCAATTTCGTAGATTAGTTATCTTCACTAGTGTGATAGCGCCAAAGAAAAATAGTTTCATGTAAAACAAGCAACAGACTTTGGTTTCACTTTAGCAAATTAGGTTAATTTATTTTTCCACCCTCACTATTTTGGAATAAATTTTCTATTTGTTCAATAAGAATAAACATGGATAAAGAACCAATAATGACAGAATTTACATACTACTATTAGTTGAGATCACAATGCTAACTCATTAGAAATACTTGATGAAAATTAGAATTAGTCATCCTGAAGTAACCAAGACATTGATAATTTCTGGTACCAAATAGTGATGGAATCAAGTATAATATCAGTGATCTATGGTACTAATAGACAAGGTTGTGTTTCTGTAGTTTGTTTCAGTAGAGAATGCCCTGCAACAAACAAACAAAATTCGAAAACATTATATGCAAACTGATTAAAAGCAAAGCTATGATAAACTTGAAGTGATAAAAGGAAACAGAAAAAGAAGAAAAATAATGACATAAAATTCACAACAATAGAAGCATGGATAATCTTTTATTGCAAATGGAAGAATCAAATAGAAATATGAGGAGCTGGTTTTTGTTTTTAGTTCTTTGATGTGCATATCTATGGTTGTAAAACTTCCTAGCATATTTTTTTAGAGAATCACATCATGAATCATGATGGATACTCCTTCCATGTACACAACAGCTTTTTGTTAACAAAAGAAATATACTCCTGTAAATGGATATCTAGTGACATATCATTTACGGAGTTTCACTTATGATTCTGTAACCAAATAATATAGATGGTTCCACTTCATTTAAATTTGAGATGAAAACAAGGTACAAGACAGCAAAACATACAATGGATATCTAGCAGGTTGCTAGAAATCGTAGATGACAAGTATTCCAATTGAATGAATACCAAAGTTAAGCATCAAGTCATATTTGCCATAGAATCTCCCCAAAAAAATGACAGCAAAACAATATATACGATAATCCATCAACTTGGCCATAGAATCTCGCCAAAAATTAAATAACACAAGATGAATTAAAAATGTATGAATCAGTTGACAGTTAACACAATGAAGGAGGCTAAAGAAACTGAATAAAGAAGAAGAATACCTCCAATATCCAATTTTTTTCTGATTCAAGAAACCTTTCGACCTCATTCCCATACACGCAAGCACCCACTAGTCACCAATCTCCCTTTTCCGCTTAAGATTGTATGAAATTTAAGGAATAGTTACTGGTAGGTATAGGAATTGAATGGTGCAAAACAAAGAAAGCAGGTGAACCGATAAGACGTACCTGGCCGCGAATTTTCATGAAGAGCATACACCCTTTCTTGATGCGCTCCCAGGGAAGGACGAAGAACATCCTCGTCTTCACCACGAAGTGCCGCCACCAATCAAACTCATCCATCTCGAACTCCTCTTCCACAGGGAACTACCCGCCCTTCACCTCCCCGGCCATGCCAGGTGCCTTCTCTGCCACGGCTCCATCTGAATTGAAACCCTACTGCTTGTTCTTGTCTGTGGTCATGGGGGCCACAAAGAAGGATTCGAGGGCTTGGACACGATATCGACAGAGAATGGGAGGGGAGGCAAGGCAGAGTGGAGGACGACAATAGGATGAGGAGGAGCAGAGACTGGCGAAGCAGAGGAGGGAAGCGGGCGATGGATTGAGAAAAAGCAGTGGAAGTAGAGGGAGGAGGGCGATGATAATTAAGGCCAAAAAAAAAAAAAAAGGATAGTGGTGCCTGGGATCGAGGGAATTAACGTCAGCAGACCAGGATGAACCTGTGACCTCGACCAAATCGACCAGGCGTCTTACCATCTAATCCAGCCCATGGGGGCCTACTCTACACGCTCTTGATATTTGATGATGATGCTGATGATGATGTCCCCATGGGGATCCGGAGTGGTTAGTATATGGGGATGTTATCCAAGAGGTCCTGAGTTCGAGTCGCGCGAGGCGCACTGGATTAAAACTCTAGGCGTTTGGTGTATCAATTTTCGGCCCAACTGTGCACTAATTACTCTGGGGACCGTGATTTACCTCCCTTGGGACGGATGCGGCGGGGGCGCTGGGGGCGAGCGATTTCGACTTTTTTGTCTTGATATTTGATGAGCTATGATAGAGAGCGTGAAACTCAACGTCAATGACGCGATACTTTTCATGTATACGTCCGATTGTTATTTGGACACCGACGGCGGCCCGAACAAAATCATAACCTGGGGGACACGATGAACCCGTCGAGGATCGCTACAATTGGAGTGTCACGTCATTCACGTTAAGTTTCATGTTGAAAATTCACGTTGTCTATCATTTTTGATATTTTATACAATATATATTTTTTATATTAACAGTGCACCTTGTACACCGTTAATATTAAGTTTTAACAGCACACTCTACATGTCGTAGAAAAGTTCATTGACAGTGTATTTTTTCTATATGTCCTCGTTTTTATAAATATTATATTATCTGCAACGTACATAATTGTGCGCACTGTAAAAACTATTATTAACGGCGCGCTTTAACCACGCGTCGTTGATGACGCGCTGTGAAAAGTCAAATTTGTTGTAGTGGAAGTAGTTGTGGTGTGAATTTGATGTAAACTCTATGGATATACTTATTCCTTATTTCAATGATATACTTATGCTTAGTTCATGTTTGATTGAATGCCTATGTGAAATATGTGTGGCTATATGTAGTGTTTAATTGAATGGATGTATGGAATAGTCGTCATGTAGGTGAAATACTCGAGATTATATGACTAAGGAATCCCAAGTGACAAGGGTATCATTTAACCAGACAATCGTGAGCATTTCGAAGCAATTATCGACCGCGGGTCTTAGACTAGCAGTCATTAGGTTGTAAACCAAATACAAAAGAAAAATATTCTTGTTATGTCGATTTTTTTTGCTACTATTTCTGATAAAGAATTTTTGAACTATGAGAGTTAGCGACATGCGCTATTCAACCCTCCCCCCCCCCCCCCCCCCCCCTTTAGAACGCTTCTCAATCCTACCAAATTAAGTGTTAAAAGGAAATTTATCAGGAGTGAATCTAAGCAAAACTTATGAGAATGCAAGATTGAAAGATAAAGATAATTGAAATAAGAGCTGAAAAAATTTGCCATCACTTAATCTAGATAGGTGCTAGAATTAAATCTATGCAAAATTTATGAGAATATGGAATTAAAAGAGAAAGATACTTGAAATAAGAGTTAAAAGAAAGTTTACTCGAACTTAATTTAATCAAGTGCCAAAATTAAATCTAGGCAAAACTTATGAGGCTGCTACAGCAAGAAACACACTCTGGTCATGTCTCATTACATGACTGTGTTCCTCCGACCAAAATTAATCAAAGAAAGGAATAAAGATGGCATCTCGAGCAAAAGACACGATTTTGCTTCCCAGGTATGACTATGCAAGGAATAATCGCATGAGCAGTCGCCAGGCATGGTCATGCCTTTCTTAACCACAAGGAACAGTTGGTAAGACACAGTCGTGCCTTTCTTCGCCGAGAAAATCAATACCCTATACAAGGGCGTGCCTCTCAGGCGCGACCGTACTTTTACCGTAGAACCAGAGCTAGGCACAGCCACGCCTCCACAGGAGCTAACCAAGTCAAAAGACATGACCATGCCTCTCAAACCCAAACACGATCGTGCCGGTAATTCCACCTCGGTGGTTGAGTGTTTTCCAACCGTTTTTAACGGTTAGAAGGGCTATAAAATGCCCAAGAAGCCTCCTAACTCAAGGAGGGGGATTTTCCCTATATAGGAAAACCCTAGAGTAATCGTTCCAAGCGCCATTGCGATGATCCATCCACCATCAGAACTTGGACTCTTCCGAAGACACCAGCAACCTTCATGACTAAGCTTTCTTTTCTCTACTCTTTATTTTGAGTTGTTATTGTTTAAATTCAATGTCTTCGGTAGTATCTCCATCTCCATAAAGTAGTTTCCTTGATTCTAGGATTATGGAGTAGCATGATGTAATTGTTGACATCTAATTTAAATTCAAGTAATTGTTTAGTTTTCTCTATTACATGACATGTTTATTCCATGATCCGATTTTATTGTGCATATATGATTGTGACACTAACCTGCACCTTCATAATCTCACTGGATGTGGAGAAGTATCGAAAAGTAAACACAAATCTCCGACCTATAAATACTAGTGACATGGAGAGTTGACTCACAAAGTAAAGAAGATAACCTTGGGGTTTATGGGGCTTTGTGATGGGAGCCCCCTTTTGGAAAGCGGTCGAACTAGAAGTGTTGTCTCGAAAATAGGCCGGGTACCATTGGCTATCACATATCCTAATGGATTTGTCCTGATTTTATGTCATAAAGTGGGCATAACCTAGCAAAATATCTGAAAGTAGACATTGTGTATGGGTGGGCACGCCACCATAATTTCAAAAGTCTATATCGTTATTTCGGAATAGATCCACCTGCATATGAATAAACATAGAGATAGGAAAGTAAAAAATACATAGAATATTGATGAGCATAGATTAGATGTGTTTTTATCCTTGTATTAAGGCTCATTCACTTACTTTTATTATTTCTGATCTGCGTAGTTATGTCTATTCTTATTATTTTGACAACATAATTACTTCTCTTTGCTCAGAGATTTTCTCTATGTATTTTCCTTGACAGGAGACAATTCGAAATGAAAATGGAAGCGAGACAGAGAAGAACAAGAGACTAAGCCGAACTAGAAACCAGGCCATGTGGGGTCACACAGTCGTGTAACCCCCGACATGCCCGGTGTTGGGGCAATCGGCCCGAGTATGATCTGGAGGATCATGGGTTTTGATGTGTGTGTCAATATGGTTAAGTTAATGTTTAATTGTGTTCTAATATGTGTATGTGAGTATGCAGATACACATAGACTTGGTTGGATGTCTTTAGGTACGGTGAAGGGTGGCACGGAGGCAAGTCGTAGGCTTGCGTGCGCATCCGAGGGACCATGGACAAAGAAGGGACGATGAGCCGAGGGAAGCGGACTTCGAGGCGTACATGAAGGATGGCATGGAGGCAAGCCGTTGGCTTGCGTGCGCATCTGAGGGACGAGGGCCAAAGTTGAAGAGGGCTTGAAGGCAACAGATCGCGGACGCGGACTTCGAGGCATACGTGAAGGATGGCATGGAGGCAAGCCTAGGGTTTGTGTGCGCATCTGAGGGACGGAGCCGAAGACGAAGAGGGCGTGAACATAACAGATCGAGGCTGCTGGATGAAAAGTCAACTAGGTCGTGAGGGTCCGAGTGTTGAGGGAATGTACTCGGGAATTAAGCCGGGAGGGTTCGAGTGCGGAGAGAAATGTACTTGGGAAGGGTAACCCTAAGCTCAGGAGTGGACCAGTCGATTGGTGTGGCCAGAATTCGAAAGGTCAGCTGTGAAAATTCGAATTCAGGAAAGGTCAGCCGGGGCCCCAGGGGCAGTCGACTGGTAACGATCACTTTCATCTTCGAGCTCTATTTAAGGGAGCTCATTTAAGGCCATTTCTCCTTGGCGAAACTTGATTGGTCAAAGCTTGTTAGTAGCCTCTATTGCTCAGGTAGTGTCCAGAAGTTGTGGTGAGGTTTCTCCACTCACAAGGAGTGATAAGAGCTAGCCGGAGGTGCTCCGGGGAATCATCCACCAACGGATTAGGAATCGTCCACCTTACGGACAGCCGTGGAGTAGGAGTTTTATCTCCGAACCACGTAAATCGGTGTATTCCTCTTAGTTTTCATTTTTGGTTTTGTTTATTCTGCTTGCGCACTAACTTTGTGGGAAGAAAAATCGAAGAAAAGCTATTCACCCCCCCCCTCTAACTTGATGGTCACGATCCTAACAAGTGGTATCAGAGCGAAAGCCACTCATCTACGGACTAACCGCCGAGAGAACAACAAGCTAGAGGAAATGATGATTGAAGACAAGTTGGGTGATGACGTCAACATTCTACCTCCCTACGATCGCAAAGACTTCGACTATTGGAGGATACGAATGAAGACGTGGTTTGGCATGGATTGGGAGTGCATAATGGTGCTAGAAGAGCCATTCGAAATTCCAAGGTATAAGCATGGAAAAAGACTCCGACCTAGATATTGGACTAAGGAGCAACAAAGTCAATCAAAAGCCAATGAGAAGGTAATTGCAATATTAATTGATATTTTATATAAAAATGTATTGAGTGGTGTTGGTGAATACGAAAATGCATATGAGATATGGAACAAGATGAGAGAATTCCATGAAAACCCTACGCAAGCTCAAATAGTGGAAGAGCCAAAGGAAATGAGTCCAATGGTCCAAGAAGATAAAGAAGAAAGTGAAAATTCATCTATATCCTCAAGTAGAGTGGCACAAGAAAGTGAGAAGTCATCCACTTCATCAAGGGAAGAAGAGGAGGTATCCACTTCAAGAATTGAAGGGGAGGAGATACCCTCTTCAATGTCGGAGCAAGAAGAAGCCTCGACCTCCACCAAAGCAAAGACAAAAGACCATATCATTTGCTTTGAATGCAATAAGAAGGGGCACTACAAGGACAAGTGTCCACTAGGTAAAAAGGAGATAAGCCCTAAATCCGGGTCAATTTATTTAAAATCTAATATGGGTTGTAGGGAGAAGGAAGGGAAAAAAACACATTAGATGCTTCACATGTGGAGAGCTAAGGCATTATCACACCAAGTGTCCAAGAAAAGGAGAGCTCAAGAAAATGAAGCATTTGAGAAAGTGGGAAAAAGAGGAAAAGCAGAGAAACTCACATCAAGGGGGAGCTCCAAGGGTAAGGGAGGTAATCCCTAACTTTAAGAATGTTTCAAATTTTCCTATGCATGCTAAGAATGATAAAAATTGCTTGCTTATGTATAATTTTGGTTTCAAGTATCATGATAGAAATAGAGTTACTATTGCGTGCCAAAATTTTAAAAACCCCGAGGATCATGATCAATTTAGAAATGTTAGACCTAAGGACCAAGGCATTAACCCTAAGAAAGGGAGACACATGCCTAGACAAAGTGGTAGGTCTAAGAATGTCCAAAGTAGACATGGGGATACTAAGGTGAAGAACTTAGAAAGGGAAAATCAAGCTTTGAGGGCGAGGCTTGATGGATTAGAGAAAACCTTAGATAGGCTCACTAGTGAATCTAAGGGTTTAGGCATGGGGTCAAGAAGTCATAGTCATGACAATGGTAGACCGGGTCTAGGATATAGGCATATTAGGTCAAAGGCTAGTGAAAAGTCATACGCAAGTATGTAATATGATTATAGCAAGGGAAAGACAAAAAATGGCAAGGCAAAGTCATTTAAAAGGAAAAAGAAGAACCTGACTGGGAAAAGAAGAACTTGACCAAGAAAAAGATATACAAGGTCAAGAGAGCGAGAGTGGAAGGTCAAGAAGCACGGGAGGTACACCGGTGTGGTCTTGCCTGTCACGCACCGAGACCTAGGAGCTACTAATCCAATAGAAATCGAACAGCATCTCCCCTGTCCGGCGGACAATTTACACATACATAACACAAATATAACAATACCACGCAGTTTATATGGGCCTCAGGCCTCAAATCCAAACAGAACAACATATATATATAACAATATACTGATAAAACCAAAACACGAACTTACCTGAGCTGCCAGGGGCAGGAATGCAGCAAACCACACACATAGTCCAACATAGGACTCAAAAGTACAATCTCATAAAGCAAATCTCATACTACAAGTCCACGATAAATCCAGTGCAACGAAATAAACATAACATGGTCCAAAAACAGAAAGTATCATATGAAAACCAAATCGAATGTCGTCTCAGGCATGGGACTGGTGACTCGGACCCTCCTGGCAGATATCAACCTGAAATCAAAATGTATGGCAACGGTGTGAGTCCATAAACTCAGCGAATACCCAGTAGATATGCATAGTACATTATAATAACAATAAAAGTCCACACTAATACAGTCTCATATGAATCATAAACAAGGGTATACATTAAGATACTGAATAAAGGTACATACCCGAATCCATCTATCCTGCAGAGGGTGAAATAAATCCCTATGAAACAAATATAACATATAATCCAAGATAAACAGGTATCCAGTGTATGCATGTCAATCAAGTGTAGAAATCAAATGCAGCAAATAATGCATGATGCAAAATATGCACATGGTGCAATGATATGTGTCACCCCTGACACCAATCAGATCATCGTCCACCTGTCATATATGAACGTCCGAAAGGGTAGAGCTATGACAACTGTTCGCACCCTGCTATCACTGCTCCTGAGTGACCGAGTGGACAGGATGTTGGCGGAGGTCACTCTCCTATCCCAAGCAATGGGGGAGTCTAGCTCTCATCTTCTCGTGTCTCAGGACGAGAAGGGATCCCTGGCTGCTACCACGCACCGGAACTGCCCTCCAAATAGTGACCATGCGGAGCAATATAGGGCAAATGCGCACACCCTATGGTAGCCACTACCCCTGAGTGGATGTGTGTGCATCTCCTCATGTAACTGACGATGGGCTCAGACTACATAGGAGCCGATGATCGTCAGCATACAATAATGCAAGGATGGTGCATGGCCCAAACACATATACACCCACCAAGTCCTCAACTAACACCTCCGTGTGCTAGGTATACTGAAAAAGTAACCAGAGATCTATCAATGTCAACATGCAAGAGGGAACATATCTCTACATCTATGCACATATATTCACAAGACAACAAATGAGACCGTATGAATCTAAACGGGAGATAACCTCAAGGAAAAGCAACATATATCAAATGCAGGTATACTAAGGCAAATATAGCATACAATCTTACTGTTATTTATAACAAACCACGCATAGCAATATGACAATATCTAAAAGATAAGTCAAAGAGTACCCGCCTCAATCGTAAGACGCTCGTATCAGAAAGAACCTCCTGTCTGATAATCAGCAACGCTAAATCCAATCAATGCCCTGTATCAAAGGCATAATGTTTAGCTACAAAAATCTATAATTTATAGCTAACGAGCTATCTCAAGTAATTAGGATCTTTCTAATTATTATCGTTTCATCTAAATAACCATAATTAGATGATTAACCCTTATTTATCCCAAATTGCCCCAATTAGATTCCAATTAGTTTTGGAATCCGAATTTATCAAGTTAACTCATTAGGTTTAAATTTCAAATTAAACCTAACCCGTAAGTTAATCGATAGCTCTTCCAAGACTCACAGCAAGCACAAATCAAGGTCCTGCCAAATGTTTCAACTCCCTTAATCAACTTCAGTTCTACAAAATCGAAAAACATAGAACGAACTAACCCTATTCATCCAACCCGGCACAAGGAAATGGAGCTTCCTTTACAAGGAATCAGGATACCCAATCATTCACTGATTCCTAGCCATTTATCAGCCCAAACGCCAAACCTAATCATCTTCACAGTAGCAAAACAATAAGGAACTCACAGAAACTCATCCAAATCCAGAATCAAACTCAATTTAGCCCACTGATCTAATTCACAAACTGTTACCATTATTTCCACAATCAATCAACAAATTTTAAGAACACAAACCCATGAAGATCAAATCAGAAACCTAGTCCAACCCAAGACCATAAACTCAAACTGATCTAAACCACATTGAGCATAACTTAGCATCAAGGAAATCCAAAATCCAAACCCAACACCTCATGGGGTGCATGGTAGAAACAACGCCCAAAACAATTTCCGACAACAAGAACACCAAATCCCCAACAAAACATACGGACAAAACCACAAGTCAAAAACCCAAATTCAGTGGATCATAACTAATACTCACCCCTCCTTCTCCTCCCCCTGTCCTGGATCTAGCGACGATTAGCCATCACAAGGTAAAGCTATCGTGGATCAATGATTAGGGTACAACTCAGGGAACAACTAAATCGAAGAAATCCAAATCCCAGCTCTTACCAAATCTGCGATCAAAGGAGGAAGAAGGCCCGATGATCTTGCTTGCTAGCGATGGAGTGACCGTGAGAAAAAGGGCGACAACAGCGCTCGGGAAACCCACCTCCGGCTGGTGGTCGAAGAGTAACTTGTGAATCAAGATTACGAGTAGAACGAAGGAAGAAGTCAGCGTTGGTTCTTTGGTGACTTCGATCGAAGCAGAGAAGAGGGCGAACACTACGTCGAGCGACTGCGGTTTAGGGCACGCGAAGGGGAGAAGAAACGGAGGAAGGGGTCGGCGTGGCTGCGGCGGCGACTAAGGCACGGGGGGAAGGAGTCTGCGGCTAGGGGGTTGTGGCCGAGAGCTTTAAAACAAAAAGGGGGCCTTTTTGCAGAAAGGCCCCTCACATTCCTCAATTTCATATTAAACCCTTAGGGTTAAGGTTTTAACCATTTAACCCTCTCTTTTATTATAATCCCTAACTCTGCCCATATAATTTTCAAAAAAAATTATTCTACCGATTTTTTTTTGGCCGTATTTGACATTCTCCCCCTCTAATAAAAATTTGGTTCCCAAATTTCATCATTCCTCATACGGCACACGCTAGCATCAAAACATGTCTGTACTCATCATGAGTAATCATTTCGGCTGATACCCTAAGGTTACACTGTTACAGAGCAACTGGAGTCATCAATCCAGAGGTTATCATCCGATAACCAAGTACACCCGAACAACCATTCAATCATCACAACTATCAAGGGCACTCAATCCTAAGATCACTGGCGCCATGTCTATACTTTGATCCACAAATGTAAAACGTCAAATCCATGAGTATCACCCAGTATCCCAAGTCAATAACATCCTCCAAATATCATATAGACCATTAGAAAATAACATATATTTAAGATTGCCTAATGTCGTACCATCTGCTACTATTAATAACAAAATATAAATATAAATCCTAAAAGATCTATTTCTACCAATGATCCGTCCAAAGTGCATATCTAGCAAATTAGGTCTCGCAATATCCACCATAGAATCCTCAAAGCACAACACATCATAGGACTCGTCAATCTCAATTCCTCTCACATCACAAGATAGTCTACGGGATAACAACCTTATCATCCGTGAATAATAGGCCAAATGGGGTTAATAATCGAAAACCAGTGGACATCTTTGACCTCCTGATTATGTCTGATATTCACCGAAGTAAGGATACACTTCTCACATCCCGTACCCTAGGGTCTAGATCCCGATCACCATCGAGAATCAACCATATACACTCAATCTATGATCAAATCCTCATAGCATAGCTAGCAACTAGCGAGTCACACCGCCTCGACCGTAATCCAATACACCATTCCTCCACTCCATGGTCAAACTCTAAGATCTAACAAGGAGATAGAGCATCTACTCCAGAGTACTAACAACCATAAGCAATCCTTTACCCATAGGTCGTCCGATATCATCTAACCAGAGGTGGCCTAGTCTTGTAAATGATTTGCTCCTGCGCAATTCATAAGTCCGTAGGTACCTTCTTGTTTATTCAGATCAAGTACAAGCGGTAACGCGTAAGTATCAAGCAACTAGCTCCACACTTTTCCATATTAACCCAAATCACCTATCAACATGTACCCTCTAGGTTAACTACCAAGCACAAGTGATCCATGGTCAAAGTCCTCAAGGAACAGAATGTATCAATTGTCTACCAATCGTAATAATGTATAGCTAATGCTACCCTACTACATCTCTGCAGATCATGTACTCAAGACATGCCATCTAGATTATTTGTCAAGATATACGTAACATAAAAAGCATGCAGCTCCATGAGCTACAGTGAATGAATCTAATATTGATCGAGCTAATACGGTAGGCATCCCTAGTCCTTACTCACCCGATAGTAGCTAGAACAAGTACTATGAATAGTAAGTTCCAGGAAAAATAAAAAATCCTTAACCTCCAAATCTTGCTGACAAGTTTAACACTCGTCTTCCAACCTGTATATCGGTATCACACATGAATCAACATTCTCCGCATTTAGTCAAGTCCGCAACAAGCCAACTAATCTCCTTCATAATCGATCCTGACCATGATTATTATAAACTGATTGACTTTAAGTCATCAGATCTAACCAAGTTACTAAACAGGTACAAGAATAATAACGTGATCCAATAACATGAGAGAATTTCTACCATACCTAAATACAGGAATAGTAATATGAGAGAATTTCTAACTATATATAAATATACAGGAATAACAACCTGATCCAATGACATGAAAGAATTTCTAACCATACCTAAATATACAGGAATGGTAGCAAGATCCAATAATACAAGAGAATTTCTACCCATCCTTACTAGGATAAGGGATACAAGAGATCAGAAGAAATACCTGTCGCCAGAAGAAGTCCCATCGCGCCAAGTCCCAGACAACGACATCAAGAAAACTACTCCGAACAAATCCGACAAGACTCATAAAACAAGTAAGCATCGCAAACCTACGCTCTGATACCAAAATAAATTGGTATCAGATAGACACCGTAAATCCACAAGTCCTCAAGGTATCCGATAACCTGAGCTCTGATACCAAAAATCGGACAGCACCTCCCCTGTCCGGCGGATAATTTACACATACATACAATATCTATGACACAACCATGCAGTTTAAATGGGCCTCAGGCCTCAAATCCAAACAGAACAGCATATATATATGATAATATAATCATAGATCCAAACCACGAACTTACCTGAGCTGCCAGGGGGCAGTAAAGAAGCAAAACCACATACATAGTCCAACATACGACTCAAAAGTACAATCACATAAAGAAAGACAAGTACTACAAGTCCACGAAAATCTAATGCACCGGAATAAAACATAATATGGTCCAAAAAAATAGAAAATAACGCATAAAAACCAAATCAGGTGCAGTAGCAAGCACGGGACTGGTGACTCGGACCCTCCTGGCAGATATCAACCTAAAATCAAAAAGTATGGCAACGGTGCGCGTCCATAAACTCAGCGAATACCCAGCAGATATGCATAGTACGTTATAATAACGATAAGGATCTACGCTGATACAGTCTCATATGAATAATAGACAAGGGTATGTGCTAAAGACACTGAATAAAGGTACATACCAAAATCCATCTATCCTGCAGAGGGTGAAATATAATCCCTATGGAACAAGTACAACATATAATCCAAGGTAAACAAGTCTCCAGTATATGCATGTCAATCAAGTGCAGAAATCAAATGCAGCAAACAATGCACGATGTAAAATATGCACATGGTGCAATGATATGTGTCACCCCTGACACTAGTCAGATCATCATCCACCTGTCATAAATGGACGTCCGAAAGGGTAGAGCTATGACAACTGTACGCACCCTGCTATCACTGCTCCTGAGTGACCGAGTGGACAGGATGCTGGCGGAGGTCTCTCTCTTACCCCAAGCAATGGGGGAGTCTAGCTCTCATCTTCTCGTGTCTCAGGACGAGAAGGGATCCTTGGCTGCTACCACGCACCGGAACCACCCTCCAAATAGTGGCCGTGCGGAGCAATACAGGGCAAATACACACACTCTATGACAACCACTACCCCTGAGTGGATGTGTGTGCATATCCTCATGTAACTGACGATGGGCTCAGACTACATAGGAGTCGATGATCGTCAGCATGCAATAATGCAAGGATGGTGCATGACCCAAACACATATAACACCCACCAAGACCTCACTAACACCTCAGTGTGCTAGGTATAGGTCTGAATCATATATCATGGGATACAAGTAATCTACTAGGTATACTGAAAAAGTAACCAGTGATCTATAAATATCAAAATGCAAAAGGGAACATATCACTACCTCTATGCACACATATATATACACAAGACAACAAATGAGACTGTATGAATCTACACGAGAGATAACCTCAAGGTTAAGCAGCATGTATCAAATACAGGTATACTAAGGCGGATATAACATATAGCTTACTGTTATCTATAACAAACCATGCATAGCAATATGACAATATCAACAAGATAAGTCAAGGGGTACCCGCCTCAAAGTATATGCTTGTATCAACAAGAACCTCCCGTCTGATAATCAGTAATGACAAATCCAATCAATGCCCTGTATCAAAGGCATAATGTTTAGCTACCAAAATCTATAATTTATAGCTAATGAGCTATCTCAAGTAATTAGGATCTTTCTAATTATTATCGTTTCATCTAAATAACCATAATTAGATGATTAATCCTTATTTATCCCAAATTACTCCGATTAGATTCCAATTAGTTTTGGAATCCGAATTTATCAAGTTAACTCATTAGGTTTAAATTTCAAATTAAACCTAACCCGTAAGTTAATCGATAGCTCTTCCAAGACTCACAGTAAGCACAAATCAAGGTGCTGCCAAATGTTTCAACTCCCTTAATCAACTTCAGTTCTACAAAATCGAAAAACATAGAACGAACAAACCCTATTCATCCAACCGACACAAGGAAATGGAGCTTCCTTTACAAGGAATCAGGATACTCAATCATTCACTGATTCCTAGCCATTTATCAGCCCAAACGCCAAACCTAATCATCCTCACAATAGCAAAACAATAAGGAACTCACAGAAACTCATCCAAATCCAGAATCAAACTCAATTTAGCCCACTGATCTAATGCACAAACTATTACCATTATTCCACAATCAATCAACAAATTTTAAGAACACAAACCCATGAAGATCAAATCAGAAACCTAGTTCAACCCAAGACCAGAAACTCAAACTGATCTAAACCACATTGAGCATAACTTAGCATCAAGGAATCCAAAATCCAAACCCAACACCTCATGGGGTGCATGACAGAAACAACACCCAAAACAATTCCCGACAACAAGAACACCAAATCCCCAACAAAACATACGGATGAAACCACAAGTCAAAAACCCAAATTCAGTGGATCATACCTGACACGCACCCCTCCTTCCCCTCCCCCTGTCCTGGATCTAGCGACGATTAGCCATCACAAGGTAAAGCTATCGTGGATCAATGATTAGGGTACAACTAAATCGAAGAAATCCAAATCCCAGCTCTTACCAAATCTGTGATCAGAGGAGGAAGAAGGCCCGATGATCTTGCTTGCTCGCGATGGAGTGATCGTGAGAAAAAGGGCGACAACAGCGCTCGGGAAACCCACCTCCGGCTGGTGGTCGAAGAGTGACTTGTGAATCAAGATTACGAGTAGAACGAAGGAAGAAGTCAGCGTTGGTTCTTTGGTGACTTCGATCGAAGCAGAGAAGAGGGCAAACACTACGTCGGGCGGCTGCGGTTTAGGGCACGCGAAGGGGAGAAGAAACGGAGGAAGGGGTCGGCGTGGCTGCGGCGGCGACTAGGGCACGGGGGGGGGGGGGGGGGGGGGGGGGGGAGGAGTCTGCGGCTAGGGGGTTGTGGCCGAGAGCTTTAAAACAAAAAGGGGGGACATTTTTGCAGAAAGGCCCCTTATATTCCTCAATTTCACATTAAACCCTTAGGGTTAAGGTTTTAACCATTTAACCCTCTCTTTTATTATAATCCCTAACTCTGCAAATATAATTTTCAAAAAATTTTATTCTACCGATTTTTAATTGGTCGTATTTAACAATGCATATGCTTCCTCTAGTGATGAGAATTCTATTCCGATTTTTGGCTTTCGATCATCTGTAACTTGCGGAATATATTCTTGATCGTCAACTAGATTTCCTTCCATTTCTGAGCGCACCACATAATATTAGATAATAGATAAGTAGACAAATAATAGCAACAACACACTGCTTATAACCTAAAAATAGCAATTAATAAAACACTGCTTAGAATTGAAATACTGCCTACAATTCACCTATTGCCTACAATTGAACTAATAAACACTGCTTACAAACACTGATTATACTGCAAAACAAGCAAAACAAACAAGGATCGACTATTAAAAACCGCAAATACTACCTAATGATACTGTTTATTGATACTGTGAAAAAAAAACTTCATTGAAGTATGATATCCACTCTAATGATACTGTTTATTGCTGAATTTACAGCAGGAGTAGGCACAAAATTACATAAAACAGCAAGAGAAGTAGCAAATTGCACAATTGCAGTGAAAATCGTAGTAAAAATTGGAGTAACAATCGCAGTATTAATTGTACAATAACAAAACAACAAAATCACAGTAAAAATGGTACAATCGTAGAAAAATTGCAGGAGGGGTAAAAACACAGAAAAAAGGAGGGTTAAAAATATAGAAAATTCCAAAAAATTACAGTATTTGCCCTACATCGCACGCGAATTGGATGGAAAAAGGACCAGAGACACGATTTGGTAAAAAGGATACCTGGTTCTTGCGGTTAGTTGAACGAAGGACGAGAGATGCGAGAGAGGGAAGCGTCGCAGGCGAGAGACGCGAGAGAGGGAGGCGCCGCAGGTTAGGGTTTGAGAGCCGCGAGAGAGGGAGGCGTCGCAGGTTAGGGTTCGAGAGACGCGAGAGATAGGGAGAGATGGAAACATGCGTTTTGTCTTGCGCGGACTGTTTTTGCCACGCAGACGCAATCGCACCAGTTGCCACGAAGACGAAATGCGTGACGCGCGATGCCACACAAGCGTCGTCCGCAGTCGGTCCGCAGAAGTGGTCCGCACAGGATATATATATATATATATATATATATATATATATATATATATATATATATATATATATATATATATATATATATGTGTGTGTGTGTGTGTGTGTGTGTGTGTGTGAGTGATCTCCTGAGCGACAAAATTTGCGCGCTCACGCGCGACAACGCGTCTAATCGGTCGCGTGACCGATCAGGAGAGTGCCTGATCGGTCACGCGACCGATCAGACACTCTCCGAGGGGCTTGCTGACCAACAGCGGCCTTCAGCCACCGCTCCGAACACCATACTATAACCAAGAGGGATTGGTGAACTCGTTGGGGCTTGCTGACCAACGGCGGCCTCCGACCGGCGCCCCGAACACCATACTATAACCAAGAGGGATTGGTGAACCTGTCAGGGCTTGCTAACCAACGGCGGCCTCCGGCCGGTGCCCCGAACACCATACTATAACCAAGAAGGATTGGTGAACCCATCGGGGTTTGCTCACCAACAGCGGCCTCCAGCCGCCGCCCCAAACACCATACTATAATCAAGAGGGATTGGTGAATCCGTCGGAGCTTGCTAACCAACGGCGGCCTCCACCCGCCGCTCCGAACACCATACTATAACCAAGAGGGATTGGTGAACCCGTCGGGGCTTGCTAACCAACGACGGCCTCCGGCCGGCGGCCCGAACACCATACTATAACCAAGAGGGATTGATGAACACGTCGGACTCGTCGCACCCTCCGCCCGTCATTGCTAGTCACTGGCTCGCCGCCCTCGGAGAGTGCCTGATCGGTCAAGTGACCGATCAGGCAAGCACTTGCCTAATCGGTCACGGAACCGATCAGGCAAGATCCTGATCGGTCACGCGACCGATCAGGATGGGTGTCACACACGAGCGCACATTTTTTTATCGCTCAGGAGATCAACCCCTTATATATATATATATATATATATATATATATATATATATATATATATATATATATATATATATATATATATATATATATAATCAACCGAGAGAACGATGAAAGTTTGTCCCTGGATTTGTGAATATGACATTAATACTGCCTGGTCTCGAAATCCTCATTCTATGTTTAACTGATTTCTATTATTTTGCGGCGACGACTAGATTACGAAGCAAAATTTGGACGTGGTCTTTGAAGCCGATCGATATCATCGTTTATCCCCTTCAATTGGCTGTGCTTGTATTATAGATTGCATGGCCATCGGGGCTATGGTGCAGCGGTAGGGCGACTAGTCGCTTTCTCAGGCATCCTCGGTTCGATCCCCAGCTACGGCGCATTTGTAGGAATTTTTCCTCCAAATGGGGCGCGAACCCTGGGACGCTGGGCTTCTAGACCGCCCACTGCGAGCGCTTCCCGATTTACCCTGGCGGCCGGTGGGAAACTTTCGTGTGGCCGGGCCGGTCGCCCGAGGTTGGTTGGTAACCTCGTTAATCATTTTTTTTTTTTTTTTTTTTTGTATTATAGATTGCATAATTGGATATGTACTAGATTTACCAGTCGTTCCCAGTGTTAATGATTCTGAATTTGTGTTTCATTCTGGTCAAGTACACCTTTATCTTGTGAAAATTTGATTCTAGTGATGAATGTCGTACACTGTCATAATTTTTGATTTCTTTCTTTTGTTTTCTCATGTTGCTATCATAACTGATTTATTTTGGGGGTTAGAAATTACGATCTTTTTTTTAATGTTCCTCTTAACTTAATTTGTATTTTTTTTCTTTTTCATGATCTAGTGAAGTTATATTTTCTTGATTTATTTTGATGGTAGAAAATTTCATTTTAGGACTAAGAGGAAAATGCTATAACTCACAATTTAACTTGCAGGCCTCTTTTAAACAAATTTGCCTCTCCATTTTTCATAACAAATTTTTCCCTTGAAAAAATTAAAACGCTTTCCGTGCAGCATCAACAAATTAATATATTTTTATTCTCAAATTTAAAGTTATTTTAACAAAAAGCCTTTCCACAAGGCAAACTAAGAACAATGCTTTGAGGAATGAATCAGTCAAATCTAATCTAACAGAAAATATCGCACCATTTTAACCGAACCAAATCAGCTTTCGATTTCCAATCTGACCGGTTTGCACCGGCCAATTATTCCCTCTGGTTTTACAAACAACAAAAAGGTAGAGAAATCTTCAACAAAAATAAATGCACAGTGGGTAAAAATCCCGATTTTTTAAAATTAAATTAGACTTCATCTTTAAAATTCTGCCGCCACTGTTTTCTCACTCTCTCTTATCAAGTTTCACAACGACAACAAAGGCATTTTTTAGTTATACATACTCGACGCCTTCACCATGTAAGACCTCCCCAATGAGAAAAGCTCCTGAAGTGTCTGTGTCGCAGATCCAGAGCTGGTAGCTTACCAAGTACATGGCTGTGACTGACCTTCCTGCAAACCATCGACCTTGCATAGCACGCTGACAGATAGAAGCTGCTGCCACACTGTCAAATTCAAGATATGCATGGCCATTGCTGTTCCTGTGAAACATACATTGGTCATCATGATGAAAACATAATTACAAAACAACCCATCAATGAACACAGGTGACATCTAAGATTTCTATTTCTGACTACAAAATTTGAAGGTAAATGGCACAGACCGCCCATACACAGCTGATTTGAACATTTGGAATCGATACTCACTTGTCTACAAAGATATGCTTGACATGACCATACTTGGAACATTCTTCTTGTACATCCTCTTTAATATCCAAATCAAAGTCAGGCTCCGTCTGAACAGGAACAAAAATCTAAGCAACACAGAAAGATTAGCCGGGATCGTAAGACAGTTGTCAAACCTCAGTGCTTGGATCAAACATATTTGTCAACATTAAGCATTCAGCATAGCTGGAACTTGCTGCACAGTAGGGTTGATGGATTGGCCATTAACAGGCACACTGAGAGATTGCTGAATGGGAGCTGCACCATTAAGAATAGGAACTCCAAGTGACTCCACAATACTGCATAAGCATGTGAATTTCTAAGCTTGAGAAGTCAGAAGACAGAAGATCTGGCAGTAAAGTATTGACCTAGAAGCAGTTCCGGTGCGATCCAGCTTCTGCATAAGCATAGTAGCTCTTGAACGAGCATCTAGTGACTGCAAAAAAAACAATACAATGAGCAGCAATCATGAATGTTACAGAATCAAAAACATGTGTTGGGACAAATTTAATTGTGAGAGTTTGTTAACAGCTTATTTTTCAAAGACTGTATTGAGAACATAATGCCTGATCAACTGAGGTGGCAAGCTAAAACCTGTGTCGCTAAATGAAAGACAGGCAACGCATGTAAGATGGTGAATATAGCAAGAGTTTTATAGATGATTGGGTAAATCATTTATAAGAACCATCCAACAACCACGAAAGGATGTTCCTCAGGAAAAAAAAACTAGCCTGGGGTTTTTTCCAAATAGGTCTAACTATTATACCAAATGTCATAAACTAATTTCCAAATAGGTCTAACTATTATACCAAATGTCATAAACTAACTGAGGTAATAGATCACATTACAACCTTGTACTCTCATCCTGTTTCATTTGCGGATAAAATGTAAGAACGCCTAGCTGTATAAAGTCTGGGATATTTAGCAAATTTAGTACCTTTGTAGGTTTTAAAAAATTACAGGTTCTACAAAAGAAGACCCCTCATAATAAGGATGACATTCAACTATATTCAGGCTTCATTAACAAGGCTTTATTCTCTGAATAAGAAATTGACGTAATTTTTACAAGACTAGTGAAAATCAAAGTAGGACCAGGAAATACTGAGATGTCAAAGAAAATTACGTCTTTGGCAAAAATTAAAGATGGCATTGACTGTCAAGTCAAAAGTTCAAATTGGACTTATCTGGTTTGTAGGCAGAGGTAAATAGGTTGAGCATTGTGAATCTGATACTAAGCAAATCAGTAAAACTCATCACGATTTTGTTCTATTCTACATGCACAATATTCCTCATAAGATTTAGGTAACTAGAATCAGCTATCTTGTAAAAACCTTGCTAAATCATGATCGAAATCAGGTTGGTCAGTGATGAAATGAACAAATATTACTCTGACAAGTCATTTGAAAATTAATTATATTTACCAGCAAGAAAAAGAATAAAAATCATATTTACAACATTAAATCCTCATTTAGCTAATTTTCAATATATTAAATTGATTCACATGCATATAAACATTCACCAAAGAATATAAAAACAATAACGTATTATTCACAAATGCTCAGTGTGAATGATGTGCAGAACAACGGTCAGATCAATAAATATGTAGTTTAGTTTCTACATTTATGGTTTATAGGTCAACAGCATTTTTATTTGCATTGCAATTTGTCTGATACATATATGATTTATAGGTTAATAGCATTTTTTATTTGCATAACTAATATTATAATTCAATATTGATGATGCTTAAGTTATAAATACATTCAAGAAATTAGTAGTATCATAAAAATTGATTAAAAGTTATAGCTGCTTATCACCATTAATTAAAAGTTATACCAGGCTTACGTCTATATGATTTGTAAGTTTACAGTTATTATATATATATTTATGCAGAAACTCTGAAAAATGGACGCAGGGCATTGTCACACTTCGATCAGTTGTCCCTCCAACTATGGATGCCATGAGAGTCAAAATTTCACAATGCTAGTCAGGCAACCATAATAACATATTCATATTAACTGAGCAGATTCAGATGCCTTATTGTGAATTAAATTTGTTTTAAACATCTAAGTGCTTAACAAAAAGGGAAGCAGAACTAACCTTTCCAACAAGACACTCACTGAGGCCTCATTTCCTACTAAGGAAAGCAAAAATAAAGTGATACTTTCCTAGCATCACTTTCCTTCCATTGCCAAATAAAAATGTTTCAAGCTTCACTTTTACTCCATTTTCATTGGTAGAAATGAGGAAGTAAAGGAAAAGATTGAAAAGAAAAGATTAAGGAAAGCTTTTGAGTTGTCATCTATATTTTGATGGAAAATTCACTTTTGTGCCCATCATAGCTCAAATCTGAACCAAAAATTAATTTTTAAATTCATTTTTAGTTAATGTTTTTTTATTTTCAATAAATAAAATTTTAAAATTTAGTTTTCCTTCTCTCCTTCCGCCCAAAGAAAGAGTTGAATGGAAAATATTTTTTAATTATCTTCATAAAATTTTTTCCTGTACCTTTTCCTTTTCGTTCCCTAGTTATTTCTTCCATTATAGGAAAGGCAACCCAAGTGCCCCTCATCTTTGCATCCCATCAGTATCATCCAAAAAACCTGGTAATCGTCCAAAATCTGTGATCTACTTGTGGCCTTACAGTTTCAACTCAATTCCTCATGATGTGTGACCAAGATTCCAATAAATTGGCATTTATGTAATTGTCTGCCCTAGATCCAGGCCAGTATGCCAATTTGGAAAACTACAGCTTTGTATTTAAAAGGACATACAGAAAGAATCATGTAGAGATGTTACTCTCCGAAAGTGATATGGTTAAATCAATAATGTATATCAGTGACGAGTAGAGCATAAAAGAAAAACTAGCTCACCAAACCACCACCATCTTCATCATCAAAGTCAACAGCAGTTGTCCCAGTCTCTCGCACAGTAACATGATCTGTAACAGCCGAAACCTACAAAAAAGGAATTTTATTCCTTAATACCATTCTATTAATGAACCATAATTGAAGAGCACAAACATCTAGCAGGAAAACTAAAAACTAATAAAAGTTGCTGCAAGATTAGGATAACAAAATATTTCATGAAAATCTGGACTGGAAAAAGATTATAAGATAACAAAGTTTAACCTTTATGATGCGGCCAGCAATGCCCAATTTCCCATTTAAACTTTGAGCAGCCTTTGCATGCTGAAGCTGAGCAAACTGAAGAAAAGATTATTAGTTCAGCATATTAAATTTGAAGTGGCAAGATAAGTTGTTGGTTGTATGCTTACCTGAATGAATCCATAACCTCGACACTGCCCTGTTTCATCAAGTGGTAATTGAACAAGTTCCACAGTCCCAAATGGTTCAAAGATCTAAATATATATATAAAAATATTATCAAGATTTACTTTTTCTTGCAATAAAAGACTCGCAGGAGACTAAAGAAATTTGATCATCCACAAGTTTATTCCAAGGTACAGATCAGGCACTTTTTCACTAGACGTATAACACCTTTGATAGTTAAATAACTTCTTTCTTCCTATTTCCAGATGAAAATAATCATCAAATGATTTTTTTTTTCCTAACAAATGAACTCAAGCTAATTTTGTTTCAGGGAAGTAGCTTTTTGATACTTCACCTGGCGAAGTTGCTCTTCTGTAATGTTATAGTGAAGGTTTCCAACATAAATCTTTCTTTCAGCAGCTCCTGCAACACCAGCATCTGTAGCTGTTGACTGAATAAGATTCTTTTCAGCGTCAGAAGGTTTGATCATTACAGGTTGGCCCCGTAAAAGTTGGCCAGACAGTGCAATAGCCAGTGGCACTGACATTACATCGTAAAACTCAATATATCTATAACTCAGCAACATTAATAATGTAAGTTTCAAAGTCTGCAGGAGAATACAGAAACAAGTATCAACTATGTAATAAAGGAAGTGGATAAGAAGGAAAAGCAAACAAACAACTACAAACATTAAAAAGAGAAGTAGACAGTTATGAAAATCCACAAAGATAAACCAATCTATGCACCAAAATATAGTCCTCTATGTACAATGAATAAAATTAATCAAAAAAGAAGTAATATTCCGCATGACTGCCACCATTCTCAGGACAACACTAGTATATGAGCAATTCAAAATAAACAAGGTAGATAACACTCATCCAAGATGAGATGTCACATGAGAGAGAATTTTCTAAGGAAGTAAAATATCAATTACAAAAGGAAATTTTATATTTCACCTGTCAGAGCTCATAAGATATTTTCCAAAACTAGTAAAATGTAGGAAGAAAAAATTTGTTTTATAAGAAATACAAAATACAGTATGGAATTAAAGTAAGAAAGAGGATAAAAATATCTATAAGTTAAGGTGATTAGATCATTAGGAAGAACGTGTCAATATGTTTTATTTTATGGGTTTAAAATAATAGATTAATTTTCTATTATGTCACCTATATTAACTTTTCATTCTTCTATATGTTGAAATTTCTTGTTTCCCCAATGACCACACAAAACTGTACATTGCTCCACCCTTGGATCAATTTAAGAAATTGTTTAACAATATGAATATCTAGACTGATGAAACAAAAATATGAAATTGCTTATTATCCACCTTCAGTGCGAAATAAATTTGGGCTGCAAAAGCTAAATTAAAAAATTCAAACCAAAACACCAGAAAAAGTTCAATCGTGAGGAAATCCACCAATAGAATAAACCTAACTTTTGAAATGCCATGTATGATATATTTTTGAGTGCCCTTACATTCCTCAATTACCATATTTATTATTTGTCCAATGGCCATAAAGCTTAACAAATTTTAAAAGAAACCTCAAACAGACTAAGACTAAAATGAGCTAGAAGTATTCACACAAACATTGAATTATAATCTCATGTGTCTATATACACGCGTATGAAAGAGAAATATACCCGAATCCCTTTGACCTTCTTGAGTTCCTATCCACAATCAAGCAAACATCCCTCACCTGGAAACTACAAGAAACTTGTTAAAAAAGTGCCTCTTCAAGAAAAAACTACTCATCAGGCATTAACTTACAAGATGCATTGCCATGCAAGAGAATTTAAACCCCCATTGAAGCAGTCAACTGCTTTCTCATTATCTAACCCACCAAATAATCAATGGTGAGCCATAAGTCACAACACTGTTTTGAAAGTAAAGGAGCATTACAACACTGTTTTGAACATTAATTTTGATGTCACATTATATCTGTGCCCAACCAGTTTAAGCACCAAAAATGCACAAGAGGATGTCCATTACAATTGAAATACTATACCTTTGCTGTATACAATATGGAAAGTCACAACACTTTATATCTGTTCGTTGCATGCTATACCAAAACATGCAGTTAAACCTAACAAATCGCAGAGCAATTATCAACCTATGGCTTCTATTAAACAACTATATACAAAAACAATTGCAGATAAAAGGTATGTGTTTCACCAACCTTCCCAACTTGTGAGAAAAACTCATAAACATCTCTCTCAGAAGCTTTCAGAGGCATCTGCACTCTGCAGTTTCCAGAAGTAGAAATTAAGATATCAAGAATTGAGATAATCACATTAAAAGAGTACTGTGCATTCAATGTTCTTGATTTTCAGACAATAGGACAATAAAATCATAAATTAGCTTGCCTGGTATGCAAAAACAGTTCTCTGATCTCTTTCTGGATCGGCTTCAGGCCCATCATCTTTCTTATTTTCAATTCTTCTGCAAATAAAAAATTTGAGTAAGAATTCACAATTTTTCTCACACAACTCAGAAATCCACATGAATTGTACTGCCAACTCTAGTAGCTATCATACGATCTAATAGAATGTGGTGAAAACTTACATGTGAATTCCACATGGCATATGTGATTTCTTTTATCTTCAAGTGCTCATTATAAACCAGACTAATATATCGATTCAAACCAATTAGGAATAATATTGCACAATGTTTGAGAATGATCTAGCTCATGTTAATTTGAAGACCAATCTATAGAATTGGGTAACAAGAACGGGAAAATTCAAAGATGAAATGCATGCGCTTAACAATTCATTAGAAACATAAAAATCAGCTAAGCTCAGTGGAAGCAAGAAAATGGATAACATCAGGAAAAAATAAAACAAGAAGGATAAAACAAGAGGAAGAGATAGAGTTCAACTCGCAAACTTGCCTACATCCATGGTCATACAGAGAGAATTATTATTATGTCTACATCAAATGTAGATCACACTTCTGGCAACGCATACCTGAGATGTTTAATCCTTCTTTTATGGACTATGGAGTTTAGGATTTATACAAAGCCAAGGTTTAAAATTTAGTTCATCATGCTTGATACTGCAACAAGTCTTTATCTGTGGTATAAGAGATCCACCCTTAGGTCACTTGTTGCAGACAGCTGTAGCAAGTAAGTCTTTGTCTACTTCTTCCTCTTTTCTCCCTCCACTTTTCTGTTTTTGTCTTCTCTTCTTCTACATATTCCTCCTCTTTCTCCTAATCAGAACCGGTTTGCACCAACTCATACCAACACACCGATGCGTAGGCAACTCACACTGTCACATAGTGAACTCTAAGTGACTGCCGAAATCACATCTATCCAAAACCTCTATGAGTTCACGTAGCACACCCAGTTTGATAATATGTTAAGAAAGCTCCGTGCCACCAAATATGTTTGCATTCTATCATAAAAACCCCCTTTTTTAAAAAAAAAAAAAAGACCAATTTTGCATAATGAATTTAGAAGAACTTTGGTCAAGCACAAGATAGATTTTGCTAATTAACAGGTATTTGAAGTATGCATCTTATATGATATTTCATTCATTACGTGGCAGATGTATTGTAAACTATTTTTATGAATCCTTTCAAATATAAGTTATGTAGTGATGAATGCAATCAAACCTGAAAAAAAATTATGGTAATATGTGAATTGTAGCAAGACTGAGAATTAATCCTGCAACATGAGCCAAGAGTAAATAAGCACAAGGGTATGCCATGATTGTTAACAAATCATAATCAATAACGACATGATAGAGATAAACTATACTAACATAAAACATACAAACATAAGCAATGAAGATAATAAAAGGGGCTTCGGAATGTTAATTCTGACAACTATAACAAAACAAATTCTTACCATAAACAATCAATAATCTAGCCTTCTATTATCATTACATACAACTATGTCCATCTATAGAAAGAAAGAACAAAAAAAAGGGCCCAACTATCTGGTAAATACTTAGCAAAAAATGCCTTTGGACATGCATCGTCTAAAACAAAGGCATTTAACTGCTATAGAACAAGCAACTTGTCAAACCAATGAAGCGGTCTAATAAAACTAGAATAAGAAAAATAGAGATCACAACAGTATAGCTGCTCACTCTTTCGTAGATCTCTCCCTCGAGCTCTCGTTCTCTCGTTTCTCAGCTCCTGCCAGTCTCCATTTCCCTCTCCGTATCCCTCGTGGGTCTGCTAGAGCTCCTCATGTCCCTCTCCTTCTCCCTGTCCCGTTCTCTTTCTCTTTCCCTGTTCTTCTCCTTTCCTCGCTCTCTTTCTTTCCCGCTGTCCCGCTCCTTGTCTCTATCCTTGTACTCCCTATCTCGGGTGCGACAATCCCCTTCCTTGTCCCGCTCCTTCTCAGAGTCACGAACACTTCTATGGCGGTCCTTGGCCCGATCGCTGCCCCGTTCCCGCTCCACCCGGTCGCGCTTGTCGCCGTTCTGCTTTTCTGGCCTGGATCTGGAGGCCCTTCCTTCTCCGCCCTCTCCGCGGTCCTTGTCTCGTTCGCTGTGACGCCGTGAGCCGGAGCGGTCCTTATCCTTGCGCGCCTCGGGCTCCTCCACTGCCTTCTCCAGGTACTCGTACTCGTCGAAATCCATATTGCGGCCCTTCTCTTCTGCCTCCTCTTGCTCCACCGGCAACTTCCCACCTCTATATTGCGGCCCTTCTCTTCTGCCTCCTCTTGCTCCACCGGCAACTTCCCACTCTCCAGATGGGATCCTCTGCGACCAAAACGTCTCTGCACCTATGCGACGCTCGCTAAACGACAAAGAAATTGCGTGCGAAACACGTGACTTCTCCCGCTCGCGTGTGAAGAAGCCAAAAAAAAACGCGTCCCGCTCGCGATCAAATCCGAATGCTCTGCCCAAAATCCCCAGATGGGATCCTCTGTGACCAAAACGTCTCTGCACCTCTGCGACGCTCGCTAACACTACAAAAATTTCAGTCTTTAGCGACGGAACTTTTAAATGTTCCGTCGCTAATAGCGACGGATATTAATTATCCGTCGCTAATACTGAAATCCAGGTAAAACCCCTAAAATTAGCGACGGAATAGGTCAAACTCATCGCTATTAGAGACGGAGTATTATTAGTCCGTCGCTAATAGCGACGGATTGTAACTTGTCCGTCGTTATTAGCGACGGATTGTAACTTGTCCGTCGCTATTAGCGACGGACAAGTTATATCCGTCGCTAAATTAGGTATTTTTTGTGTCGTTCGCCCCCCCCCGGCCACGCGTGATCACTCCTCTCTTCTCTCTTCTCCCTCGCGTGATCGTCCCCGGCGAACACTCCTCCGACGAACCCTCCTCCAGTCACAGGTACGCTGCATCTCCGGTTGTTTCACACATGTTCTTCACCGCATTTGATTTTGTTCCGGCACGCGCGACGAAGTGCGGCCAGCCGCGGCCCCTCGCGGCCATGCGCGGCCATCCGCGGCCTCTCGCGGCCATCCGTAGCCGCCCGCGGCCATCCGTAGCCGCCCGCGGCCTGCTGCAGCAGTAGATGTCGCCGACCTCAGTTGCCGCGTGCCCAGCTGTCGGCGGGCACAGCAGGCGCCGACCGCAGGGCCGGCGGGCGCAGTTGCCGCCGGCAGCAATTGCGAGCGGCTATAATTAGGGTTAATTAATAAATTAGATTAATTGATTAATTAATTACTTCGTTAAATAATTAATTGAGTAATTATTTGATTAATTGTTTGATTAATGTATGACTTTTGGGAACCACTTGTCTTTCAAAGAATCACAACATCATTATTTTTTGCATGTTTTTGAGAAGGTGCTTAGTAATATGAATGAATCAGTTAGTAGACGATTGAGAAGGTGCTTAATAACATGTGTCTAAATTCAGATTTCATGATTGTTTGCCTATTGTATGAACTTGAAGAAAGAAACTCATTACACCATGTATAACGTTTTTTAAATTTGCATGTACGAATCTACCTATTCTTCTTATCTGCCTAAACTTTGTGTCTAATCAGGAAGCATATCTAATATTATAAGTTTGGATTTTTATAGTCATGTCATCTGGACAGAGACCCCGTGGTGATCAGATTAGTCTTAGAGTCGTCGGTGACTGGTAAGTACATATGTAATTCTTATATATTTCGGATCAAATTTTGCTAATATATTTCATTTTTTACTACAATTTTGTACCAGATGGTCACCAGGTCTCCGCATATATTTCAAAAAAAATTTAAAGAAAGATTGTCGACGATGTGAATCGGATTTATTATGATGTCGTCGGTGGAAGGAGAAAGACCGCCCTATACGGTCTGGGCTCTCAGGTAAAGATCACATATGATCAGATGAGAGTTCGAGCCTCAAGAGTCACAGGATCCTGAGGATACCCCAGAGGAGTAGAGATATTTTTGTGGTATGCTATATTTTTTTGTTTATATTTTACAAAATCAAATTATTAGAGTTGAATTCAGTAATTGTTATTATATGCATCAGTAACTATCTAGTTTGTTATTTTATTCATCAGTAATTATTTCTTATTAGTTTATTTTCGTTTATAGATTGTACATTATCAGAGTTAAATTCAGCTATTGACTCGGTTGAAAGGTATGTATATTGGAGTTATATACATTATCATATTGGAGTTATATATATTGACTCAGATTGTACTTTATCATTTTCGTTTAATTTCATTTAGAGATTTTCATTTTCATTTACAAATTTAATATTTTCATTTAATTTCGTTTGCAGATTGTTCATTTTCATTACAGATTTAATTTCTTTTATTTTGTCTTCTATTGTGCAGGAATATTTTTGAGTCATGATCAGTATTCACTCTGATATGCATGTATGTATTGTGTATCTTCTAAACTATAAATTTTTAACTTTTGATCCAGTATTCATGTATGTATTTGATTTAGATTTCGACTTTTGATGTATGAAGTTAGACTTTTGATTCAGTTCTTGCTTGATATGTGTTTGAATGTATCTTATGTGTGTCTTATGTGTTTGAATGTATATATCTGTTGTAGATGTTGTGTTTGGTATGTGTGGATATTTGATATGTATATATCTGTTGTGAATGTATATATGGGAAAAGAAAATAGCAGGCTGAGCTGGTTAAAAATTTCCAGGATTAGCGACGGAACATTGACTAATCCGTCGCTAATAGCGACGGTTTTTTATCATATCCGTCGCTAATAGTGACGGATTTTTGACTTTCCGTCGCCAATTACGATAGAATAGCGACGGAAGTCAAATATCCGTCTCTACTGGCGACGGATATTTGACTTCCGTCGCTATTTTTCCCACCGGACACGTCACCCTCCGGATCTGCGATTTGCGACGGATGTTTGCTTACCCGTCGCTACTAGCGACGGATTATGCAATTTAATAGCCGTCGCTAATACCGACGGAGTTGACTTTCCGTCGCTAATGTTGACCAGCGACGGGGAGTTGCCCGACGGCGCTGTTTCCGTCGCTATTCTGTCGCTATTAGCGTTTAGCGACGGAATAGCGACGGAATTCGTCCGTCGCTAACCACTGAAATTTTTGTAGTGTAAACGACAAAGAAATCGCGTGCGAAACACGTGACTTCTCCCGCTCGCGTGTGAAGAAGCCAAAAAAAACGCGTCCCGCTCGCGATCAAATCCGAATGCTCTGCCCTAAATCCCGACTGCGACTTCGCCCACTCGCGTCGCCCTTCCATCTGCCCTAAATCCGGCTTCTCCTTCTCGATACCGTGCCAAGGTCAGCCCCGACGAGCTCCGACCTTCTCCCCTTTCGCAGCCCCCGGCGTCCTCGCTGCCCCGACGAGCTCGTCGGGGCAGCGAGGACGCCCGGGAAGCGAGGACGCCGGGGCTGCGAAAGGGGAGAAGGCCGGAGCTCGTCGGGGCAGCGAGGACGCCGGGGCTGTGAAAGGGGAGAAGGCCGGAGCTCGTCGGGGGCAGCGAGGACGCTCGGGAAGCGAGGACGCCGGGGCTGCGAAAGGGGAGAAGGCCGGAGGACGCCGGGGCAGCGAGGACGCCGGGGCAGCGAGGACGTCGGGGCTGCGAAAGGGGAGAAGGCCGGAGCTCGTCGGGGCAGCGAGGACGCCGGGGCTGCGAAAGGGGAGAAGGCTGGAGCTCGTCGGGGCAGCGAGGACGCCCGGGCAGCGAGGACGCCGGGGCTGCGAAAGGGGAGAAGGCTGGAGCTCGTCGGGGCTGACCTTGGCACGGTATCGAGAAGGAGAAGCCGGATTTAGGGCAGATGGAAGGGCGACGCGAGTGGGCGAAGTCGCAGTCGAGATTTAGCAGATGGGATCCTCTGCGACCAAAACGTCTCTGCACCTCTGCGACGCTCGCTAAATGACAAAGAAATCGCGTGCGAAACACGTGACTTCTCCCGCTCGCGTGTGAAGAAGCCAAAAAAAAAACGCGTCCCGCTCGCGATCAAATCCGAATGCTCTGCCCTAAATCCCGACTGCGACTTCGCCCACTCGCGTCGCCCTTCCATCTGCCCTAAATCCGGCTTCTCCTTCTCGATACCCGTGCCAAGGTCAGCCCCGACGAGCTCCGGCCTTCTCCCCTTTCGCAGCCCCGGCGTCCTCACTGCCCCGACGAGCTCCGGCCTTCTCCCCTTTCGCAGCCCCGGCGTCCTCGCTGCCCCCGGCGTCCTCGCTGCCCCCGGCGTCCTCCGGCCTTCTCCCCTTTCGCAGCCCCGGCGTCCTCGCTTCCCGGGCGTCCTCGCTGCCCCGACGAGCTCCGACCTTCTCCCCTTTCGCAGCCCCGGCGTCCTCGCTGCCCCGACGAGCTCCGGCCTTCTCCCCTTTCGCAGCCCCGGCGTCCTCGCTGCCCCGACGAGCTCCGGCCTTCTCCCCTTTCGCAGCCCCGACGTCCTCGCTTCCCGGGCGTCCTCGCTGCCCCGACGAGCTCCGGCCTTCTCTCCTTTCGCAGCCCCGGCGTCCTCGCTGCCCCGGCGTCCATTCAGATTCTAAAATTTGCAAAGATTCTAGGAATAAATTTGCAAAGATTGAGAAGTATAAGCTCAGCTGACTAAAATTAAAAGTTTCAATCCTGTTAACTGATCACTTAGATGGTGTCAAGTTATTCTATATTGAATACTTACTTTGCATTTTGCTATATAATTAGGTTATTAAGCTTCATTTGCATAATGAAAAAGAAAATCATGTGCGATGCATTTTCTTACTATTGAAAAATTCTTTATCAAGTCCTTAAAACTTGTTTTGATCTATTCAAAAATTGTTTTGATTTTTAACAGTATCAAATCTTGCTGAAATCTATTGATAGCACCAATTTTCCATTATGTCACTTTGATAGATAAGGTGATCTTTAGAATTCTGAACAGGGCTTCTTTAATCACAGATTATGGAGGGTGAATCTATAAGTTGCCGTAGGTTGCAATTTGATGAAACAATTGAAGAGTATTCGGATGCAATCGGAGACCATAGGGCTGATGAAGGTAATGAGATTCATATTTAGACTATATTCAACTTTATATACCTCGAATTTTACAGAATTTGACTAAATATATGCATTGTTGATTGGTATGGTTGCATTGTTTGTTTAATCACAGAAGATTTTGTGCCAAAAATGGGTATGGAATTTCAAACAGAAGAAGAAGCGTATGATTTTTATTTGAAATATGCTAAACAAGTTGGATTTGGTATAAGAAAGTCAACAGCCCATAGTGATAGATCTGGAAATTTAATTGACAAGACATTTTGTTGTTGCGCACAAGGTAAAAGGGGAAAGGACAAGCGTGATATTTATGTGAAAGAACATCGTCCTGAAACAAGATTTGGTTGTGATGCTAAACTGAAGATTAGTTGTCGAAATCATGACAAGTTTAGAGTTGTGCAATTTGTTAAAGAGCATAATCACTATCTTTCAAGCCCAAACAAAACACATCTCTACAGATCTCATAGGAACATTTCTTCTGATGCAGCGATACAAATTGAGATGGCATGTGAGGTTGGAATCCCCCCAAAAGCATCTCATGATCTTATGGCGAGACAAGTAGGTGGGAGGGAGAATTTAGGGTTTATTCCTGAAGATTATAAGAATTACTTACGATCCAAAAGAACATGACATATGAGAGTTGGGGATACAGGAGGTGTACTTGAATATTTACAAAAAATGCAGTCCGATGATCCTAATTTTTTTGATGCTATTCAAGTTGATGAAGATGATTTGATCACAAATATTTTTTGGTCTGATGCTAAGATGAGAGCTGATTATAGCATTTTTGGAGATGTTGTTTGCTTTGACACAACCTACAGGAAGAACAATGAAGGTCGTCCAATTGCATTGTTTGTAGGTGTTAATCATCATAAGCAATCCATAATTTTCAGTACAGCTTTATTATATGATGAAACTGCTTTGACATTTGAGTGGTTGTTTGATACATTCACCAGAGCTATGTCAGGGAAAACACCAACAACCATTCTTACTGATCAAGATGCTGCAATGGCAAGGGCTTTAGCTTCCAAATGGCCTGAAAAACATCACCGTTTGTGTATTTGGCACATTTATCAAAATGCCGCAATTCATTTGAGTGGAGTTTTTTCTCAATTCAAAGAGTTTGCTAAAGATTTTTCCTCGTGTATATATGACTTTGATGAAGAGGAAGATTTTATTTCAGCTTGGAACATAATGTTGACAAAGTATGGACTTGAAGAGAATGCTTGGTTGAGACGATTATTTCGCATAAAAGAAAAATGGGCTTTAGTATATGGACGACAAATGTTTTGTGCGGATATGACTACAACCCAAAGAAGTGAGAGCATGAATAGTGTTTTGAAAAGATATGTCTCTTATCAGCATAAGTTTTTAGACTTTTTCCATCACTTTCAGAGATTGCTTGATGATCGTCGATATGAAGAGTTAAAAGCTGATTTTAGATCAAATTCAAGTGTTCCATGTTTATCGTATCCAGTGGAAATATTACAACATGCGAGTTCTACTTATACTCCTGAGGTATACAAGTGTTTTGAACAAGAGTGGTATAAATCTCATGATTCTAATGTAGAAATTTATGAGATTGTTGGATCACATGCAACATACAAAGTTAGTTCGCACAAAAAGAAGTGCCATCATATAGTTACACTTGATTCATCTTGTGAAAACATCCAGTGCAGTTGTAGCTGTAGAAAATATGAATTTGCTGGGATGTTATGTTCTCATATTTTGAAAATATTTTCTATGCAAAATATCAGGAAGATCCCAAATGAGTATGTTTTGAAAAGATGGACAAGAAATGCAAAAGACGGATACTTTGGAGGTAGTACTTCAAGTGTGAACACAGATGGTTTGGATCCAAAACTTCTTCGAAATATGCGATATCGGGATTTGTCTGGATTATCTATTCAATTGCATAACAAGGCAGCAGACAGAGAGGACACATACATGGATGTAAAAAATGGTATGCTTAGCTTGTGTAAGATGGTGGACAAAAAGTTACAAGTAACTGAAGCAAATGTCCACCAATCAAACTTTAGCCAAGAAGCTACTGAGTTAGTTCAATCTCTAGAAGAAAACAGTCAGGTTTCAGCCAAAGGAATTAAACCCAAGAAGAAAACAATTTCAGGCAAGAGATTGCAACGAGGCATAGAAACTTCTTCTAGAAAAAAAAATGCGGCAAGCAAAAATAAACAAAATCCAACAATTGTTCAGGTTTTATCTTTACTAATATTTAAATTTTTTATTTGGTGTTATATTTAAAAAATCATTTAGAATTAATTAATTTTATTTTTTTAATAGGATATAGAAGAGCCTACGCCAGAAGCTCAATTTCTACCAATTACACAACTGTCTCAGGTTTATAGTTGTCTCAATTTCCACCATTTACACAACAAAAATAAATAACTTTGTCAGTGATTATTATCAGGCGACTTCCTCAAGCACCGGATACCACGCGCTAGATACCACGTGCTGGATACTGCCTGTTGGATTTGTTCCTCCATCAGGATATCCTCCTGCTGGATATCCACCTTTCGGATATCCCCCAGCTGGATATCCACCTTATGGATATCCTCCATCTGATTATCCACCTTCTGGATATCCACTCGCTGGGTATCTTGGTCCATCAGCTCCACACCACGGTGAGTCTCATTTTTTATTACCAACATTCTCATATTAAGAGGTAAGGTGACATGATATTTATATGTGAGCATATTCTGTATACAGGAGGATATTACGGGCATGGAATGCATTCCCATGGATTCGGCCATGGCAAGTTCAAGCATGGAAAATTTATGGGGAAGCATGGCCAGTTTGGCTGGAAAAAATAAATGTTGCTCGAGTTCAGCTAGGTACTATTGTTTTTGTCTGTTGTTATATTTTATTGTTGTTATGTGTTTGGTGCTATTATGATTTGATTGTTTATGAGTATGAATGACTTAAATTTAAGATCGAATATTAAGAGATCTTCAAGCTACATTGGCATGTTGCAGCTTTTTTATTAGATCGAATCACCAAGTTAATTTCATGTCATTATCTAGATCAATTCTCACTCTTGCCATATAAGTTTCAAGTCAAAATACTACTCTCTATCTTTCCTCTACCAAGAACTACAATTATCAAAGTGTATGATCAAGAACCTTGACAAGGTGAAAACATCTCAATCGTGCTTCCTATTTGGGTAGTACTTTGTGAGGAAATATTGAACTATTTGTATTAAAGGGTTTTGGGGCTACTCATTGTCTGAGTTCAAGGTAGCTCTCTAAACATAAACCAGCTCATGGTAGATTCTTATCCTAGCAACAAGTAAACGATATCTTCTTTGCTTTGATTGCATGATCACCATGTAACATAGGAACATTTTATTCAGATACTTTGCATCCAACAATTTCATAAACATTATGTTGGTAGAAATGGCAGAGGTACACTACTTTCAAATTGGAAAAGCACCTTATCTTGTCTTGATTTGTGTTTTTAGTACCTCAAGTTGCTAAATAATTGCTGGTCCCAAATGATTTAGACTTGTGGCTTCTTGTTAAATAAATATCTAGTAAAAATGTAAAGAGTGTGCATGATACTGTCATATGAAATATTTGTTTTCGAAAATAAGCTCTAGAAATTAGCCATGTTAAAGTTCAACATCTCTGAAACAATAACGAAATTGAAACAAATCCATAGGCAAGGTATCATGAAAGTTCCACAGGGGTTGCAAGTATAAGAGAGAAGGATATATACCGATGGACCGTGACATTGCAAGAACACCAAATACACGGTATCCATTCCAGTGTATGACCTTGCCACCCTGAGATTCAATCCTCAAATACTCATCTTCCCTGTTAGGCTGAAGCACGAAATAGATATTTTGGTTGTTCCAAACTTTCAAGGAAAACTAATAGATTCTGTGGTAAAATCAAAAGGACAATCTTACCTTATGATCTACTAATAGAGGAATGGGCTGCTTGCCACGGCAAAGTACTGCCCTTGAATCCCCACAGTTTGCAACAATAATTTGGGTTGGGCAAACAACAGCAACCACAGCTGTGAAAACATCTCAATTGTGCTTCCTATTTAGTTGGTTCTAAATTGTAAATTCTTAAACTACTGCTCACTATTTGGGTAGTACTTCCTTCAGTATACATGTCAATTGTGCTTTAACATTTGTATTCATGTGACATTTTACATTTTCTCTTCAGCAAGCAGATGAGCAAATCAAGACACTGATTGTCCTTTCTCACTATCTAGAAGTATGTATCTTTTATTTTTCACCTTTCAATGCTCTCCAGGTTTGCTCTACGGATATGCATGTTTGTGATGATACAATATTTTCACCCTTATGGTGCAGGATAATGAAGATTTGAAGCTCTATTTTGAAGAAAACTGAAGTTTATCTTAACTGGAGTTTATCTATTTTGGACAGGCAAATTGGATATCCTGTTATTCACTCATGTATTCTCATGCATTCTCATGTATTCGAAGGGATAAAGGCTTGATATTTTTGCTATAAGGTTCTTGTATGCCCCTTGTCATTCGTTGCCTTGAATTAGTCTTATGGAGAAAACTAAATTTTTTGAATTGTTATTTGAATGTAATTTGTTTGCAAAAACATGGAGCTGAGTTGTAGAGACATTATTTGTTTGAGGACTGCGGATTTGCCACATCTAAACATAGCCGACGAGTGACGACAACACATGTTAAGTTATCAAACATAATTTTGGTGTGCAACTCTCAAATTTTCTTTGATGCATCTTTTGTGTGTTTGCATTGAATGCCAGTGATGGCTATCAGAATTGCTTCCTAATTGTGCAACTCTCAAATTTTCTCAAACAATGCATGCCATTGAATGCCAGAATTGCTTTTCGATAGCAGAAGCAGGATACAGATAAGTAGAAGCATGCTAAAAAGAAAAAAAAGGAAGTCGATAAAGATCTAATCAAATACGAGGAAAAGAAAATTCTCAACTAATTACTGATCTTTCAAATCCACGAAAGGCAGACTTATGTGTATGTGCAGTCGACTAATTACTGATCTTCCACTTAGTCTTTAGTTCTCAAATAGTTTCAATTTTAGCGAGACTAGCAGCCATTATAAGCAATGGATAGATTTATAAAGTTTACAACACTATGAATTGCAATTATAAATAGATAAAGACATAACAGTCGTCTTAGAAACTTAAGATTTGCATAAATACTAAATTTGCAAGTTATCAAACACACACCTATAGGTGTCGGGTTTGATTGCACATGACAGCTAAATATAAGGAAAGAAAATTGATGAATTGTATGTTTGAAACATTCATCCTGATGCCAAAATAAAACAAACATTATACAAACTTCTTCAACAATAAATTGCATCAGGAACACAGGCAAATTACATCAACTAACTTTAACATTTAGTTTTCTGTTTTTACATATAGCAAATTACATCAACCAACTCAAAATCATCACAATCCAAGTAAAAACAACAACAAAGGTAGCAATTTTAAACAACAACAAAATCATCAACATACAATCAATCTGCTTTCTTGTTCATATCATCGTAAATCTCAGCAATCTTTAATGCATTATCACGATACTCTTTAGCTAAATGTAACTGAGCATCCATTAACTTGGCCAGTTCTTCGCTTTGCTTTAGTTTTTTACTGGAACTAGTAGTGGCAGTTGAAGTTGATCCCGAACTTGAGTTCGAACTTTTTTGGCTTCTAGGGTTAAAGGAAGCATGTTGTTTCTCTCTATAAGCATCAAAAGCTCTCATTGCTTGCTCCTTGGTCTGAAACGATTTGTAGGAATTACCGCTATATTTATCAACTTGTAAATGTGCTTCCTCCCAACTGTCATAAATACCAGGGTTTCGCCCAATAAAAACAACGTATGTCTTCGGCTATATTAGGGGACAACAAAAAACCAATAAAAACACTAATGATATTTATATAACATAAATTACATATTTCGACTTTCAAACTGAAATTAAATCAAACTACTCACCATTTTACCACCAATCTAAAGCTATGCTTCTAATCTGTTTCAATTGATATAGACTATTAGAATAATCTGATGAGATTATTATAGAATGATAATTTTTAATTTGCTAGAACTTGAAATAATGAAAGATAATAGAAGTATAAATACAAGCAATGCACAATCCACAACAAAAGTATAGAATTAAAGTTGCTATGAACTTGTGAAGATTTAGAAAAAAAGATTACAAGTACAGGAACTAATGGAGTTATTCATGCCAGACTTTAATGAGGTAGTGACAGAGTTTATCTGTTTCTCAACTCCATGATTGATCAAACAATAAATTCATCTAATGTAATGGGATATATGAGCTAACTCTCATGTAAGTAACAAGAGAAAAGCAAAATGAAAGTTCAATATCCTTGCATAAGCTCAGTTTCTTACATTCAGAACAAAATCCATATACATCTCACATGCTACCCTACATCGTCCACAGCAGCAAACAAATCTATATTTTTCCAAGAAGTCAGCATGTCTCCTAACCTAGAAACAAAATGGTCAGCTTTCTGGTCTGAGATGTAAAATTACTTTGGGAAAGGTACCAAAATGTACCAGTAAGAAAAAGATTTAGAAAAAAAGAAGAAAATTCAGTTAAAATGCTGGCCTCATGCATTTGCACAGTTTCATGTAAAAAAGGAACAAAGCTAGTAGAATAATAGTTTGATAAGTAATTCAAGTTCAAGGGCATTTAGTGTAGTTTTTGAGATAATATTTGCTCCATCAGTACAATTTTTTTATTAGATAGAAAATAGATTATTTCATAGCTCAAATTAGAACAACGTGCAGATAAAGTTCTATCATACATACAGAAAAGAGCATTAATATTTTCGGGTTCCCTAACTGTTAATGACAAAAATATATCAACTTCAAAAGATTTACTATCAATTTGAAAAGAAGATGCCATTCTAAGAGCTGTGGTGAATTCAGTAAGGATGCAGGGAGCTTAAATTAAAGATGCCATTTGAGAAGGGCGACGCAAGTGGGCGGAGCTCGCCGGGGCAGCGAGGACGACGGGGCAGTGAGGACGCCCGGGCAGCGAGGACGCCGGGGCTGCGAAAGGGGAGAAGGCCGGAGCTCGTCGGGGCTGACCTTGGCACGGTATCGAGAAGGAGAAGCCGGATTTAGGGCAGATGGAAGGGCGACGCGAGTGGGCGAAGTCGCAGTCGGGATTTAGGGCAGAGCATTCGGATTGATCGCGAGCGGGACGCGTTTTTTTTGGCTTCTTCACACGCGAGCGGGCGAAGTCACGTGTTTCGCATGCGATTTCTTTGTCGTTTAGCGAGCGTCGCAGAGGTGCAGAGGCTAAACCGTCGCAGAGGATCCCGTCTGCCCACCCTCTCTTTCCGTCCCTGACGCAGCAAAATGCTTTCACTTGGGAGAGTGACTTGGGAGAGTGGAAAGTAAAACTAAGGAAAAGTTTTCGTAATAGAAATTTTTTCATTGTTTACTTCATTAAAATTTAAAGAGAGAAGAAAAATATAATCCATCTACGGATAGTTTTGGAGCCAAAATCGATCATCTCAAAATCGGACGGAAAGCAACGGATGGATAAAAAAATGACGCATGCACCCCTTTTCATTTACAAAATTACATCATAAACCAAAAAAAATAACGCATGTACCCTTGTTAACTCATAAAATTACATCATATACCAAAAAAATGACGCATGTATCCTTTTGTATTAATAAAATTACACCGCATGTACCAACCTTCTTCAATCATGGTAAACAAGCATGCAAAGGAAAGGATTTCTTTTCCTTTCCGTTCTCTTCCCATGCCCTTAAGTTTGTTTAATCCATCCATCATCCACCCTTTGAGGTAAACATAGCATAGAGTTCCGAGTAGAAGCCGCAAGGAACCCCTTGAGAAGTCCCTGATTGGAGATGCCAAATAGAGCAATTTACAGGTGCGTGCGGATTAGCGGATAGGGAGGTTTAATGAGACTGGTCGAATTCGGATTCAAATTCGGATTCGAATTCGGATTCGGACTCGGATTCGGATTCAGATTCACATTCACATTCAGATCGAATTTTATATCCTTTGTGTTATCAATTCAAATACTATAAGGGGGCACTTGGTATAAATTGGCAATGGGAATTCTTTTTAACTGATTAGGAGTTTATACTAATTGATTAGTTTAAGATGAATTGATTATACACTACTAATTTGATAGAAAATATATTAGATTTTAATTAAATAATATTGAATTTATAAAAAATTATATTTTATTTCAGACTTTTTTACCTAAAAAATTGAGGGTAATTTGGTAAATCTGTAGTTGAAACATATGCAACTTTACATGTAGGGAGTAAAAATAAACTTTTTCTGACACAAAGACTAAAGATGGACTTGAATTTACATGCAGATAATTTAGGACAATTTTCCCATCCAAATACTCATATCTATTAAAAAATCGAATATCTTATATACTAATATTTTTTAAAAAATTTAACTATATCATTCGATAAATATATATTAGAATTAACATCATAATTTAATAAATATATATCTATAATTTTAAAAATAGATTAAATATATATATATATATATATAATTTATTCCTAACATAAATACAAATTGTTAGTTGATTTTGAAAAAAAAATCTTTAATATATATATTTTTTATTTAATCAGATATTTAAGTTGGATATCGAATATCGATAATCTTTCTATATCGTTCTCCATTCAAATCGGATATCAAATTCTCTATCGAATTTGGAAAAAAAAAATGTCATTCTTATTTATGGATGCTTCTATTCTGCTATGTGATGCAGAGGGAAGGGGTTCCTACTTGATAAGCGGTTGAGATCATTACGATCGGCTACTTATACCATTCATTATGATCGTGATTAAATGTTAAATCGGGTGGTAATCACTCCTGTCCGAAAATAGAGGCCATCAAATATAATAATATATAAAATTAGGATTAGATGTGATTAGGGGTATATTGGACCGTATAAAACTTTTAAAAAAATTATTCATAAATCTATTAAATCGAATAATCAAAATTACACGTCTAGACACTGTATCAGTATTTCTTCCTTACTCTGTCAATACCCACATCATCCTACTTTATTTTAATATTTTTTTACCCCATCAATTTATATAAGACTGTTACATCAATACATTTGAAATCAATTTTCAATTATTACAGAATATTTCGCTTGTCTCAATCCCTCTTTGGAAGTATATTATTGCTAAGTAAAAATTTTCGTGATTTATTCCTCTTCTAAACGACAAGATTAGATCACTCTGCATTTGTTAGGGTATAATCTATCCTGTAATGTAATCAAGATTACATTACAAGTTTAATTCCTTTGTTTAGAATAACTTTAAAATTGTAATGTAATATAATCTCGATTACAAAAAAGGTTGATGATTTATAATCTGGATTACAAAGTAAAACCTCCGTAATCTGGATTACATTACAGCTTGTAAAGTCGTCGGTTGCAAGCGGTTCGCCGATTGCCGGCCGGCCGGCGGCGGTCGCCGGTCGCCGGTCGCCGGTCGTCGGCCTCCGATCGCCGGTGGCCGCCGCCGCCGGTCGCCGGCCGTCGCCGGCCGCAGATCGACGGCGGTCGTCGGTCGTCAATCTTGATTATATTACAGGATGGATTACCTCTCATCAAATAAAGGAATCCAACTTGTAATGGTTATTAAAGATTACATACAACTCATTATCAAACATAACAATGTAATCAAGATTACATTACATTAAATTACAAACTTGATTATATTATAGATCCGATTATATTACCCCCTATCAAACCTAGCCTAAAAAAATAGTTGAGATACGATTTTATCTTATACTATCTAGCATAGTCATACTGTAAGCTGTCCGCTAAATTCGGATAAATTTGAATATACGAATACAATGTAAATAAGATTTTAAAATCATTATATTAACGATAAATTATCTTTAAATCTCTATTTAAATCTTAAATTTTACTATCAATCGTCTATCAGAAAAACTTTATTTCCACTCTCTACATATAAAATTTTATTTGTTTCAACTCCCTAATATATATTGATTTACTTAATTATCCTCATGACTTTTAAGTACAAAATGTCCAAAATAAAGTATCATTCTTTCTGAATTCAGTATCATTTAACTAGAATATAGTATATTTTCTATTAAATTTAGTATGATTCTTTTTCAAACTCAGAGCTGCTTATAATTAATTTGAGCTACTCCAATTAATTATGGAGCTCCAATTGATTAGAAATTGGTCAATAATTGATTAGTTGTATTTGTCATGAGAGAACATCATTTTTTTTTATACGTATAAAAAGTTCAAAAGTAAATATTATTTTTCCTAAATTCAGCATATTTAAATTAGAATTTAGTATATTTTCTATCAAATTGAGTATAACTCTTTTCCCGTTTAATCAATTGATGAGGAGTTCATACCGATCAATTGACTTAAGATGAATCAATTGAGTCCTACTCAATTTGATAGAAAATATACTAGATTCTAGTTAAATAATGCTGAATTTGAGAGGAATTATACCTTATTTCAGGCTGTTTATACCTAAAAAAACTGAGGGTAATTAGGTAAATTTGTAGTTAAAGCAAATAAAACTTTGCATGTAAGGAGTTGAAAAAATAAAATTCTGACGCAGGGACTGAGGAGGGAGTTAAGTTTGCATACAGAGTGTTTAAGATAATTTTTCCTTATATTAATATTAAGGCTATTTGAACATTTGAAATTCACTAACAAAAGTAAAGTAGACGATACATTCAGATAAAAAAATGACAGCCTGTTTACTAAAAGGCATATACGAAAAAAATGTATTTATCAAAAAAAAAAATTTACGGTTTATTTTTCATCAAAGAGCACACTAAAAATTATCTTATTCTTTTTATATCCCTCCCACTAACAAATCCTTTTCGCTTTTTTTTTTTTTACAAGAGGTATCCAGGCTTGCGCCTGACTAATCCGCTTGGCTAACCGGCCCTACCCCACAGCCTTCAACGAGAGTTCCCACCGGTCAACGAGGCTAAATCGCAGGACAGAGACACGTGGATGATATCGGAACCCGATGGCCCGACCACGCAGCAGCCTGTGGCGATTTCTTCCGTCAGCATACTGCGCGCTCTACTAGGGAGGAATCAAATCCGGGAAGTGAGGGATTACCCAAGTGAGTCATTACCAATCGCGCCATGTCCGTGGGAAATCCCTTTCACAGTTACATTTTCGAAGTATCCAAACCACTTTTTTATAATTATGATTTTCAAATAATAAATTATGGTTTGGATGTAGGTATTCTCATTTTTCTCTCACCGCAAGCACCTAACTTCTCTTTGCCAAAAAGTGATAACTATGTTATAGTCGCGAGCTCATCCTCCAACCTTTGCAGACATTTAGATTCGTAAACTTTTAGATTTTCAGGTATATCTTTTAATTATGAATTTTAAACACGAACTATAGTAAGATAAAATAGAGATAAATACGGTATGATATGATCATCATATCAAGCTTAAAGAGAGTCTTAAATGATTTGATTTTAGATACTCTTTGGGTATGAAATGAAATTATTTTATACCTATTTTCTCGAAGATAACTAATTATTTAAAAATTTTCAGGTGTACCGGTTGCGTTCACCAGAAGAGATGTTGCTTTGTTATTGGGTATTGCAGACCAAGGTGTTATAGTCCTTATTAATTCAACTAAAGCATCGAGGGACCTCTATCTTACTTACTTCTCAAAAGAAAAATAACCTACCAGAACAAGAATTTAGGAGTTACTTAAATATTATGTCAATAGTGTTCAATTAGAGGATGATGTTGTATTAGTTTACAAGTTTACAAGTTCTACATTATATATATCAATTGTGGTTAGTGTTGTCACCGAAAAAAAATTTATGATTAGTGTTATCACATCTATATAATTGTATGTTAAGAAAAATAATTGTGTAGTGTTTATTGAAATTCAGTTATTGCATTGTTCTATGCCAACTGACATGGTATGAGAACTTCATTGCTAGTTGTTAAAACTAACTTTTGACACCATAAATACCTTCTTGTAGCTCAACCATACCTAGTGATATCGAATATTGAGAAATCCAAATATCCTAGGTCCATAAGTGGGTTTCAGTGAAAATTCACTAATGGACCTAGAAAAGTCCGATTGCAATAATTTTAAATATTATGAATTTATGATATTGTAAGGACTCGAATTGTGCTATCCATTATGTATTTAGGGCTTTTCAGAAGTTGCCCAATAGTACGATACATTTAAGCTTGTTTAATGTTTAAATCAATGAAAGCCGAATATGATCATATCTGAGTATTTTATAAAAAAAATTATGAAAAGATTAAGAAATAATTAAAAAAAATATCTTATAAATAATTAATAAATGTTGATTATATATTTTTAAAATATATTTTTAAATTAGAAAAAAATATTAGACCACGTTGGGCTTGAAATCCCAGTATATCAGGCCCGTGTTGGGCTTGATAGTGTCTGATTTCAGGCGCCCTCTGATATTCAAAATCGAAATATTTTTTTTCAAAATAATTATAAATAAATATATGAAATATATAAAAAAATTGATAAAGATAAAGGAAATATAAAAAGAGATAAAAAATAAAAAATAGTATAAATTATAGAAATATATAAAAAATAAAAAATAAAGAAAGTAAAATATAAGAAAATAGAGATATAAATAAAGATATAATAAGAATAAAGAATAAAATGAAATAAATAATATATGAAAATAAACAATAAATAATATGAATAAATAATAATGTAAGAAATATTAAATAGAGATAAAAATAAAAAAAATATATAAAGAGATAAAGAAAATAAAGATATAAATTAAAATATAAAAATATATAAAAAAAATAAAAAATAAAGAAAGTAAAATATAAGAAAATAGAGATATAAATAAAGATATAATAAGAATAAAGAATAAAGTAAAATAAATAATATAAGAAAATAAAAAATAAAAAATATGAATAAATAATAAAGTAATAAATATAAAATAAAGATAAAGATAAAGGAGATATATAAAGAGATAAAGAAAATAAAGATATAAATATAAAATATAGGAAAAATAAAAATAAAGAAATAAATATAAAATATAAAATATAAATAAATAATTAGAGTTTATAGATTAAAAATATAAAAAAATATATAATATAAATTAAAATAAAATATAAATGTAAATAATAATTAAGATATAAATAATAAGATATAAAGATAAAAAAATAAAGAGATAAAAATGAGAGTCACTATCTTAATTTTTTTTATATTGAGATTTCAGGCCTAATGTGGCCTAATTTTTTTCTATTTTAAAAATATTCTTAAAATATATAAGCATAATTTATTAATTTTTTATAGGATAATCTTTTAATTATTTCTTAATCTTTTTCGATTTTTTTATAAAATACTCAGGTATGATCATATCCAACTTACATTGGTTTAAATTTTAAACAAACTTAAACGTATTGTACTGTTGGATAACTTTTTGAAAGCCTCTAAATACACAATGGATAGCACAATTCGAGTCCTTGCAACACCATAAACTCATAATATTTGAAATTATTGCAATCAGACTTTTCGATGTCCATCAGTGAATTTTCACTGAAACTCACTGATAGACGTAGGATATTTGGATTTCTCAATACTCGATATCACTAGGTAAGATGGAGCTACGGGAAGGTATTTATGGTGTTAAAACTTAGTTCTAACAACTAGCAATGAAGTTCTCATACCGTGTCAGTTGACACAAAATAATGCACAACTGGATTTCAATAAACACCACACAATTATTTTTCTTAATATACAATTATATAGATGTGACAATATTAACCACAATTATTTTTCTTCTAGTGACAACACAAACCACAATTGATATATATACAAAATATAAAATTTGTAAACTAATACAGCATCATCCTCTAATTAAACACTATTGGCATAATATTTAAGTAACTCCTAAATTTTTATTCTAGTTGGTTATTTTTCTTTTGAGAAGTAAGTAAGATAGATGTCACATGATGCTTTAGTTGAATTAATAGGGATCAAAATACCTCGGTCTGTAATACCCAATAACAAAGCAACATCTCTTCTGGTGAACGCAACCAATACGCTTGAAAAATTTAAAATAATTAGTTATCTTCGAGAAAATATGCCTGAAATAATTTCAGGCCTAATATAGGCCTGAAATAATTTTATTTCAGGCCCAAAGAGGATCTGAAATAATTTCATTTCAAGCACAAAGAGGGTCTGAAATCAAATCATTTTAGGCCCTTTTTGAATCTAATATGACGATCATATTAAACCCTATTTATTCATATTTTATCTTACTATAGTTCATAACTAAAAGATATACATGAGAATCTAAAAGTTTGTGAATCTAAATGTCTGCAAAGGTTGAGGGGATGAGCTCACGACTATAACATAATTATCACTTTTCGACAAAGAGAAATAGGTTATCTGCGCTGAGAGAGAAAAGAGAAAAGGAGAATACTTACATAAGAATCATAATTTATTATTTTAAAATTAAAATTATAAAAAAAAGATTCGTATATATCGGAAATGTAACTGCGAAAGGGGCTTGTTGGCAGGAGGAGTATAAGAGAAATAAGAAAATTTTTGATGTGTCCTTTGATAAAAAAATAAATTGTAGAATATTTTTTGATAAGTATATTTTTTATGTATATCTTTTGGTAAAATGCCCAAAAAAAAAAGAATATACTGACATACACTTATAGTAGAAATCTTGTCGAACTGAGAACATGCAACTGAAACTTTCTTAGTCTGACTTCCTTAAAAGTTTTAGGATGCTGAATGAGAAATTAATAGCTACATCAGATACAGCCAAATGTATATTTGTTTTCCCAGAAGTATTTGATAATTTGAAGAAGATATCAAATGGCTCCAACACTGTGATTCCATTACTCTCCAGCTTTAAACCAAGAATGTTTCCACTCGTTTCTACCCTTGATCACAAGCCTGCAATTAGTGAACAGTGTTCATGTATGATGAATATTTTTCAGAATAGCAATTGAGAAACTTAATTAAACTGAAACCCATTAAAATATTTCAGTAAGTGTCAACTTAGAGAAGTACAATAACTAAACAACTTATCTTAAATCCCAACTACAACAAAACTATGTAAATCTTTCTTTTAAAAAAAAAGACATCCAAACATATTAATTGTTTGAATAAGCCACAAAATGACAAACTACAACTAACATCATTCAGTTCAAAGGTTGTGTTTTTCAATTCATCAATACATATTGACAAAACAAATCTAGTTATCAAAATCTGACTTTTCTAGGTTTATTCGAAAAAGATTGGTCATCTCTACTTAAAAATTTATACCATACGGCAAGGCACAACTCATCACTTTAATGCTTTAGGGGCACACATGCTTCTGGTTGCCCTTCCTTCCATATCGCAGGGCATCATCGATCATATCTACAGTATCTATCGATCCTTCATGTGGATGTCCAAGCACCACCTGGTGTCTTGGGTAGATATGTGTTGGCTGAAGGATGAGAGAGGATTGGAATTTAGAGACTTGCGGCCGTGGAACTTAGCTCTCTTGGCCAAAGTTCTATGGTGGATTCAGGAGAAGGAGGACGCACTCATGATCAAGTTGGTTCATCACACCTACTTGAGTCGTAGAGGTCTTTGGACCTAGCAAACAACCCATTTAGATTCCCCTCTAATCAAACGTTTGCTATAGATACGAGATCTCATCCTAGAGGCTATGGGATCCTTTGAGACTACTAGGCAGAGACTAGCAGATGGTTTTGTAGTGCAAAATGGGGATAACAACCTCTAACGTGCCATGGAAGAAGAGGAAGAGAGAAAGAGATCGCGTGGAGCAACAAGGCAAAGACACACAATAGAGAGAGAAAAATATGAGAAAGAAATAGAAGAGGAGAGAGAAGAATAAGAAGAAGAATTACTGTGATTCAGCGACATGCCTACTTCACAAAAAGGTTGAAGCTTTATTAGAATTCTCTCTACACAAGAGAATACACCTTATTCTCTTGATACTAATGATGATGATGCAATATACTTACAATGATCCCTATAAATAATGTCTAAACTCAAACACAGTAAAACCATAACAGAATTTTGTTAGGAAAAATTTTAACAAAATTCTATTAGAAAAAACCTTAAATATGAGCTATTCGTCAGAATTTTATTAAGGTTTTTCTAATAAAATTCTGTTAGTAAAATTCTGTTAGGAAAAATCTTAACAAAATTTTCTTCCATGACATCTATTATTCAAATATGAGTCACCCATCAACAAGCTCCACTTTGGTGAATATTTACCCCTTCGAAGAACACGAGTATCTAAGCAAAACTCCACCTGGAACTCTAGGTTTGAGCTTCCTTTCTCTAGCATCTAGAGACATAGATCAGGTTCTCTAACCAACCCTGTAAGCCATAAAGTTTCCTTCTTCTTAAATACTCACTCGCACTCTATAGCTTGTTTTCCCTCAGGAAGTTCCACTAAATCCCATGGTTCTTATGCAACGACTCCATCTCCTTTGCCATAGCACCCATCCACTTGTCCTTCTCAGAGTTGTGTATTACCTCTTGAAAAGATGTACGGTCTCCACTACTGGTGATGAGTGCATAAGACACCAAGTCCTCAAATCCGTATCTAGTGGGTGGTTTTACGACTCGTCTCATTCTGCCACCAGTTGTAGTGCGATGCTCTGTGTGCTTTGAGCTAGAATCACCAGAATTATGAGTCTCTAGCTCCACTTGCACAACCTCTTTCTCCTTGTTGCTCTGTGGTGTTTCCTTTCTTTCTTCATGAGTACGTTGTAGCATGACTTTCTCATCAAACACCACATCTCTGTATCACCGCCTTGTTTGCCTTAGGATCACAAAGCTTGAAGCCTTTAACTCCTTTCCGATATCCCAGAAAAATGCACTGTTTTGACTTTGCATCCATCTTTGATCTTTCCTCACTAGATATGAGCATATAGGTCGGACATCCAAAAACTCGAATATAAGAGTAATCTATTGGATCCCTTGTCCATACTTCCTCTAATATTTTGCCTTCTAGTGTTGTCCTTGGTGATCTATTAATGAGATAACACGTCATGTTTACTATTTTCGTCCAAAAATTCTTTGCAAGCCCGCATTCAACCTCAGACATCTTGCCTTCTCAATGATTGCCCTGTTTAACCTTTCCGCTACACCATTCTGTTGAGGTGTCCTATGAACTGAGAAATGCCTCATTATTCCATGCTACTCGCAAAATTCCTGAAACTTTGAATCCGTGTACTTTGTCTCATTGTCTGACCTAAGGCATTTGATCTTCCTTCCTGTTTGATTCTCCATTTTAGTTTTCCATAGTTTAAACTTCGCAAAAGTTTCTGACTTATGACGCATGAAGTATACCCAGACCTTTCGTGAGAAATCATCAATAAAACTCACAAAATATAAGTGCCCTCCACGTGATGCTACACTGGCTGGTCCCCAAAGATCTGTATGCGCAAAGTCTAGAATCCCCTACGTCTTGTGTATTGTCGTTTTCAATTGCACTTTGTTATGTATCCCAAGGACACAAAATTTACAAAATTCAAGATTGCACGTCTTGACACCCTTCAACAAATCTCTCTTGTGAAGTTCCAACATCCCACGTTCACTCATGTACCCTAACCGCATATGCCACAAGTCTGTACTTTCTAATTCAGATTCTATTGAGGCGACTCTGTAAGTACCCCAGGTTAGTTTTGATGTGATCAACCGATTTAAGATAGGTCCTAATATTTTTAATCCCTATGTCTAAGTGTGCAGGAACTTAGGAGCGCAGGAAGTCGAGCGGAAGATGCAATGGTCAAGGTGTTAGGACCTTATCGTTAAGCTAGGGGGGGGGGGTGAATAGCACTTTTTCGATTTTTCTTCCCCTTCACGTCTTAGCAAGCACAAGCAGAAAACTAAACAATAATCTAAACAATTCTAACACAAACCTTTATGTGGTTCGGAGATAAAGCTCTTACTCCACGGATGTCCGTAAGGTGGACGATCCCGATCTGTCGGTGGATGACTCTCCGGAAGACCTCCGGCTAGCTCGTGTAGCTCCTTGTGGGTGGAGAAACCTCGCCACAATCCGGACAACACTCCTGAGCACAAAGACTACTAATTGGCCTTTAACCAAAGCCAATTTCATCAAGAACTCTCAGCCAAAACTAAGCCCCTTTAAATAGTGCCCTAGGCTGATATGACCGTTACCAGTCGACTGGTCCATTACCAGTCGACTGGTCCCACTCAAATTCGACCGTTATAGCTTAACGTTCAAATTTGAGCCACCATCAGTCGACTGATCCAGGGGTAGTCGACTGACCACCAGTCGACTGATCTTTCTGTGGTATACACCAGTCGACTGCCCTAGCACCGGTCGACTGATCCACTTCTACACCTAAGGTTTCCCTTCCCCGAGTACATTTCTCTCAGCACTCAAACCCTAGGATTTCACGAGTACATTTCCCTCAACACTTAACCCCTCACGACCTAGTTGACTCTTCATCCAGCAGCCTCAATCTGTTGCCTTCAAGCCCTCTTCGACTTTGGCTCCCGTCCCTCAGATATGCACACAAGCCCTCGCTTGCCTCCATATCAACCTTCACGCATGTTTCGAAGTCCGCTTCCCTCAGCTTATCGTTCCTGCTCCAGCTGCCTCGACCTGTTGCCTTCAAGCCCTCTTCGACTTTGGCCCTCATCCCTCAGATGCGCACACAAGCCCTCGGCTTGCCTCCATGCCATCCTTCACGTACGCCTCGAAGTCCGCTTCCCTCGGCTCATCGTCCCTCGGATGCACACAAGCCCACGGCTTGCCTCCATGCCACCGTACCCGAAGACGTCCAACCAAGTCTACGTGTATCCTGCAAACCTGCACACTAAAAAACCCACATCAAATACAAGGGTGAACCAAACTTAAACCCTTTGCTCAAACATCAAAACACATGGTCACTCCGGACTATAGATTGCCCCAACAATCTCCCCCTATTTATGTTTGGCAATACGTTTAAGTTAGGGAAAACAAATAGCAAAAACCAAATTAATAACCATTAGGACTTACGTTGCCAAGGCTTCACCTTGGACTTACGTTGCCAAGGCTTCACCTTGGATTTACACCGCCAATGCATATGCGATGCAAACATGCATGGATCCTATCACAAGGCATCCCCACACCTAACCTCCCCAAGAGTTTAGGACTTTTACCAAACTAGGTTTTTTAAAGCCTCTCCAAGGCTCCCCCCTACATTGGACTTACAAAGGCTTTTTAAGAACCTCATCAAGGTTCCCCTACGCCACAAACTGAGCAACAATGCTCCCCATTTACCTAAGCTCCCCCTTGACCTAGGATTTCTTGCAAAGGCGTGTTTGGTTTCCCACAAACCTAACACTTCTCCTCCTTTGCCACACATCAAAAAGACTCCAACAATTTCCCTCTTATTGAATCTTTTAACCTCTAATTATCATAAACACAGTGTACTAACCCCTCATAAGATTGCACACTTATTTTACATAATTTGGACACCTTTTGATTGCTGAAAAACCATTTCCATCCTTTACCAATCGACTTCCCTCTGACCCAGTTGACTGGCACCCTAAAAATCCATTTTCAACATTTCTGACCCAATTTCAGAAATGCACCTGAAATTTCATAAATCTCCAAAAATTCCCAAATTTTGTGGAGAGGTTTGTGGTACCTATATCTACTTGGGAAAAATACATTCAACCATATATCTATCACCAATCCTAAGATTGATACAAAATCCAAAACTATCTAAACGGTTCAATTGAACCTTGACCTAAAGTCCTAGTTTTGACCTCCTCTTGATATCTCTGCCCATACCAAACCACAATGCATCTCTAGCATTGATTTATATGGCATCTACACATTAAAAATCAATTTTCATGCTCTATGACCCCAATGTCATATTTTTACCCATGAAACTCAAACCCATTGTGCCAAATCCCTAGGATTGAGACTCCAAATCCGCCTGCATATCCTTTGGCACACTTCATGACCCATCTAGACTTCCGAGAGAAATTATCCCGAGATCCATAGACCATGGGTCTCAACTTGACTCTTAGAGCTCCCCCTTGAGCTCTTAGCCATAGCCACCTCCCTAGGTGACTCAACAAACACTAGGTCACACCGGTGCACCTCCGGTGAGTTTTAGCCTACACCCTTAACCATCTTAACTTTGGACCCCTTATCTTTAGTTAAAACTCTCTTCTTGGGTTTACATGACATCCCCTTGTCATTTTTGGACTTTCCCTCCTTGCCATAGTTATAGGCTACCCTAGCATATTTCTTTTCATCGACATCGGAGAACTTAGATCGGTATCCTAGACCCGATCTATCATTGTTGGGGTTTTACCTACCCAATCCCATACCTAAACCCTTAGATCCAATAGTGAATCTATCTAGGATTTTCTCCATTTCTTCAAGTCTTTCCCTCAAGACTTGATTTTCTAACTCTAGAGCCCTAACCCTAGAGTCAACATGTCCACCTTGGACATTCCTAGACCTACCCACCTTTCTAGGCATATGTCTCTCCTTCTTAGAATTTGTACCTTGATCATTAACTACCTTCCTTCCCTTAGGCATGGTAGTTTGGGTCTTTCTTGGTCTAGCTTTGGGTAATAATTTTTTAGAATTATCTATCTTGTTAACCTATTCCTATCATCATACCTAAATCCATGATTATTCTTAACAAGCACATAAGAATTGAAAATTAGATTTAATTTTAAATAAGGGATTACCTTCCCTTTTACCTTTGAAGCTCCCCCTTGACTTGAGCTCCACTTCTTTTCCAATTTCTTCAAGTGCGCCAATTTCTTGATTTCTCATTTCTTTGGGCATTTGGTGTGGTAGTGTCCATGCTCACCACACGTGAAGTAAATTATATGTTTCTTATCCTTCTTTGCTCTATCCCTACAACTCATGCTAGTTTTCAAATTATTTGAATTGAGTTTAGGAATTACCTCCTTTTTCTTACCTAATGGACACTTGTCCTTGTAGTGTCCCTTTTGATTGCACCAAAAGCAAATTATGTGATCCTTTGACTTTGCTTTGATGGAGGTGGAAGCTTCTTCTTGCTCCGGTATTGAGGATGGTCTCTCCTCCATCTCAATCCTTGACGTGGAGACTTCTTCTAATTCTTCCTCACTTGAGGATGTGGATGATTCTACCTTCTCCTCCTCTTCGGATGTTGAACTTGACTCAACCTCCGATTGGTCCTTCTCCTTCTCTTGGACCAATGACCCCTTTTCCTTGGACTCTTTTTCTCCTTGTCTTTGTGTCGAATTTTCATGTAAAGTTATCACCTTTCTCCATAGCTCATACGCATTCTTGTATTCTCCTACATTTGACACAATATATAGAGGTAATAAATTTAATACAATTCTAGTTACCTCCTTATCCGCCTTCGCTCCCTCCGTTTGATCCTTGGTCAAATACCGAGGTCGAAGGCGTTTTCCCTTCTTGTCCGTTGGAGCTTCAAATGGAACTTCCAATGCGGTCCAATGATCCCAATCCATTTGGAACCACGTCTCCAATCGCTTCCTCCAATAATCGAAGTCATCTCGGTCGAATGGAGGTGGAATTCGAATATCCCATCCTAGTGGACCTTCCGAGTCCATCTTCCTCTAGCTTTTTGCTCTTCCGGCGATTAGTCCGTAGACGAGTGACCCCGGCTCTGATACCACTTGTTAGGACCTTACCGTTAAGCTAAAGGGGGGGGGTGAATAGTACTTTTTCAATTTTTCTTCCCCTGCACGTGTTAGAAAGCACAAGCGGAAAACTAAACAATAATCTAAACAATGCTAACACAATCCTTTATGTGGTTCGGAGATAAAGCTCCTACTCCACGGCTGTCCGTAAGGTGGACGATCCCGATCCGTCGGTGGATGACTCCCCGGAAGACCTCCGGCTAGCTCGTGTAGCTCCTTGTGGGTGGAGAAACCTCACCACAATCTGGACAACACTCCTGTGCACATATTTGGCATTTAACCAAAGCCAATTTCGTCAAGAACACTCAGCCAAAACCGAGCCCGTTTAAATAATGCTCTAGGTTGATATGACCATTACCAGTCATTGGTCCCACTCAAATTTGATCGTTACAGCTTAACGTTCAAAATTGAGCCACTATCAATCGACTGATCCAGAGGCAGTCGACTGACCACCAGTCGATTGGTCTATTACCAGTCGACTGATCTTTCTATGGTATACACCAGTCGACTGCCCTTGCACCAGTCGACTAATCCACTTCTACACCTAAGGTTTCCCTTCCCCGAGTACATTTCTCTCAACACTCAAATCCTAGGATTTCCCGAGTATATTTCTCTCAACACTCGACCCCTCACGACCTGGTTGACTCTTCATCCAGCAGCCTCGATCTGTTGCCTTCAAGCCCTCTTCGACTTTGGCTCCCGCCCCTCATATGCGCACACAAACCCTCGGTTTGCCTCCATGCCATTCTTCACGCATGCCTCGAAGTCCGCTTCCCTTAGCTCATCGTTCCTACTCCAGCAGCCTCGACCTGTTACCTTCAAGTCCTCTTCAACTTTGGCCCTCGTCCCTCAGATGCGCACACAAGCCCTCGACTTGCCTCCATTCCATCCTTCACGTACGCTTCGAAGTCCGCTTCCCTTGGCTCATCGTCCCTGCTTTGTCCATGGTCCCTCGGATGCACATAAGCCCACAGCTTGCCTCCATGCCACCCTTCACCGTACTCGAAGACGTCCAACCAAGACTACGTGTATCCTGCAAACATGCACACTCAAATACACACATCAAATAAAAGGGTGAACCTAACTTAAACCCTTTGCCCAAACATCAAAACACATGGTCACTCGGGACCATAGATTGCCCCAACAGAAGGATAGCACGGAAAGAGAGCCGACGGGCTCGGTGCATCCAAGGGACATAGAGCTCTGCGGAAGAGTACGCTGGTGGAGCGAGAAAGACACGCACGGCGTTCGAGGGATAAGAAGTTGGGAGGAAGAACGCTCGAGGGGCGAAAGGCCGAAGTCGGGTTTGGGTGAGCCAAACTCCGGTTGGCCAAAAATCACCCAAGAAGACCGAAAGTCATGATAGAGAGTGGTTAGCAGTTGCTGACCCACTCTCGGGCGCTGTAAGCTTGCGGGCGCCTGGGATCTAGGGCGCCCGAGCACTCGGGCGCCCCTGTGCATACAGACACCCGAGAGGTTATTATTAGCTATTTGCGAATGTTACTCTTTGGATAACTATTGGGCCACGTGTTAGGCACCTAAGAGCACTCGGGCGCCCTATAAGTGCTACGTCAGGAAACGGATAAGTCTGACCGGGTACATATGTGGGGACTGGTGCCATCGATAGAGGAGGGGGAGGGGTGAATATCGACTCGTTAAAAATTCTTACGGAAAGCGTCTTTTGTAGACTTTCGAGGTTCGTTCTAGATACAGAGTTAGTAGCAGCAGAAAACAGAAAGAACAAAAAAGTAAACGACAAAGTGCATACGGAGTTTTACTTGGTTCCCAACCCCTCAGGGTCAGTACGTCCAAGGCCTAAGCACGGGAAACACCCATCCACTAATGGTCTCCTTTCCGGACTTTCCGGAGGTGGAGAAACCTGTCTTACAGTGCACGATTTACAATAAAAAAGATTAACAAACATAAATGCATAAAGTAAATTAAACCAAACAAGAGTCGACGATCCCGACCGATCTGGAACTTCGAAGTGTCGCACACTTCCTCCTGGAGCCTCCTTGGTCGCAGGGCTTCGTCTCTAGCACTTTTCTTTCGCTCAGAATGCTTAGAATGTCGTTGGAATTCGTGTTCTGAGTTAAGGGGTCGAACCCCTTTATATAACATCTTGATGGGTGCCCTAGAGCCTTTGGGGCGCCCTATAGGCGGTCAAAACATCATCCAAATCGCGAACTTCACGATTTGATAAAACCTGCCTTATTGGGCGCCTGTGTTGAAGGCGGCGCCTGATTCATTCAGGCTCCTGACTTAATGGGGGCGCCTGTATCAATGGGGGCGCCCAAGAAGCTGTGTTTCAGCCTCTTTTGTGTTTGTTTACTTGCCTTGCCTCTAATTCTAGGTACCTGCAAAATACACAAACACAAGACAAACAAATATATATCCTTAGCCTTAAAGATTGGTTCTGACTTTGGGTTTCCCGCGAAACCCTAGGTCGAACCGACATCTATGTTCCCATCTTGGGGAACGCGTCTTTCGCCTACTCCTCTTAGGAGAAGGTTGCCACCCGACCCATTCAGTTGGACTTTTGCCCAGCTTCACTCATCAGGATTTTTGCCCAATCTTACGATCAAGACTTCGTGCCCAGTCCACGACCAGGACTTATTGCCCAACTTCACTCACTAGGACTTTTGCCCAGCTTCACTCACCAGGACTTCGTGCCCAGTCCACGACCAGGACTTATTGCCCAACCCTATGTCAAGACTTCGGTGCCCAACCCTCGACCAGGACTTATTGCCCAATTCCACGAACTAGGACTTGGTGCCCAACCCTCAGTTAGGTCTTAGGTGGCCAGTCTGCGGCCAGGACTTAATGCTCAATCCATGATCAGGACTTAGTGCCCAATTCTTCGAATCAGAACTTATTGCCTAGGTTAACTAGGACTTTCCTTCACTTTGGTACTGTTTTCTTGACTACCCTTCTCTTGTTCAATGTATCACTAACTTAAGCATATTATTGAACATTGAAACACATAGAGGAGGACATCACTGATGCATCTTGCACCAACAACATAAACCCCTAGAGCTTAGTTTCAATTTACTCATTCAATTCAAGTATTAGCAAATAAATTCTGTCTATTTTTTCTTTCTTTTTCTGAGCTTTCCACGTGTAAGAGGCTTCTTCGCCTGAAAGAGTTTTATTCAGGAGAATCATGCCACATTCCGTCTTAGATTAGCAACCTTCCTAGTTGCAAACCAAGTAAAATCTGGTTGCATCTTTCTTTACATTTTACTCAATTTTTTATGTTATTTATTTATGTTTGATTTAACTAACATCTTTGTTTAATGATAAACAAAATATTTGAATTTTTATTTTCAAGGGGAATTCACCCCCCTCTTGTCAACCAACGATCACCATCAATTGGTATCAGAGTAACGACGCTCTAGAAGGACTAACTGTCATCTGAAGCAACTACAAAATAGTCAAACCGGTCATTTACCTGCAAAAGTTCGAGGGGGAGTTTGCAAGTTGGAAGCGCAAGATGCAGGTTTTCATTAAAACTGATTTTGATTTAATTTTAATCATGAAAAACGATTTTATAGCTCCCAAGGACGCCGACAACAAACCCAAAGACGAAAACTTGTCGACAATGAAGGAACAGATTGACTTTGTAGCAAACGGGAAAGTAGAATACCATCTGCTGACGGTACTCCCTGCACAAGAAGTCAACCGAATTAGGAACTACTGATCTACAAAGGAATATTGGGAAGAGTTCCTTGAACTCCATGAAGGTACCTCTAAAGCCAAATTAGCAAAAAGAGATCTGCTTCGGAATCAGCTCAACAATCTTCGACTGGAAGAAGGAGAGTCAGTAGCACAACTTCACGCTAAGCTTAAGGAGCTAATGATGGAACTCATCAATCTCGGAGTTTCGTTCAAGCGCTACGCCCCAACAAACTCCGACTTCGAGATTCCAGCATCGACGACGACCCTCTGCTCCGAAATACGATCCACACCGGGCGTCGGTAATGAAAAGTGTAACTAGTTTCATTTCCGCTATATTCCTGTACTCAATTTGTAAACTTCTTTGCGCGATTATAGTATTGCCCAAAGTAAATGATCATGGACTGTGGGCCTTGGAGTAGGAGCCGACCGCGACTCTAACCAAGTAAAAAATCTTGTGTTCTTGTGTGCACTTAATTATTTCCGCTGCGTTTTCGCTCTTTATTCTATCCAAAAAGTTTTAACAATATTCACCCCCTCTATCGTTTTTCTCGATCCAACAAGTGGTATCAGAGCGGGTGACTCAAATTTGGTGCAACCACCAATTTAAGAGTTTTTCGGATTTTATGAAAATTTTAATTTCATTTTCTTTCGAATTTTTCTCGTTAATCGAGGTTGGTGCAATACCACTCGATCGCTCTTTCTTAATTATCTTATTCCCACACTACTAATTCAAGACCAAGTCTTGGGATAAGATTTTTTTTGTTTTTGTCTTTTCAGAAATCTTAATGGCCATGCAAGAAGGTTTCAACACAGTCAAACCACCACTCTTCAGTGGAGAAGACTTCTCCTACTGGAAGAGTCGGAAGGAAGTCCACCTGAAAACTCAGGTGGACATGTGGATCATAATCCAATCTGGATTGGAAATCCCGAAGAATGCGGAAGGAGTGGCACATCCTTACACAGAATGAGATGCCTCGCTGAAAAAGAAGATCGAGGCTGATGCAAAGGCGACCCAGACACTCCAATGCGGACTAACTAAAGAAGAACTGAACCGGGTGGGACCCTTCAATAGTGTAAAGGAACTTTGGAGTAAGTTGATCGAGTTGCACGAAGGTACCTCCGACACCCGAATCAGCAAGAGGGACCTACGGCTGAACAAATTGTACACCATCAAAATGAACGAAGGCGAGTCAGCAGCTCAGCTCCACACCAGGATCTAGGAGCTGATGAACGGTCTACATACAATTGGTCACAAGGTAGAAAACCGGGTGTTGGTGCTTGGATGGCTAGAGGGGGGGTGAATGTAGCCAGACACTCGAAACTTAGCAGTTCTTATATTTTCTCTGCACTTCAGAGATTAGACAGCGGAAGCAAAACAAATGCAAAAACTAAGTGCAGAAACTAAGTAACAAGCAAGAACTCTAACGCAAAGATATACAAGGTTCGGGGATAACTTCCCCCTACTCCTTGGCGTGCCCGTGAGGTGGACGATCCCTTGATACTCGGCAGATCAAGCCCCAAAAATCCGGATATCAAATCCTCCTTCTCGGTGGAGAAACCTCTCCACACAAATGGTCTCAAATGTATCAGAAATTAAGCACAGAGACAACAAGAAAGATCTTATAGATCGCTAGCAAAGCCCAAGGATGAGAAATGAGAGAGCAGATCACCAAGCACAGCACAGCGCCACCAACGCAAGAGCTCCCTGCTCTTTGTTTGCTTGCTGATCCACTCGCGACTCCCTCCACAGACTCAAGATTACAGCTTCGCAAGAGATCGCTTCAAGTGATTCATAGTAATGCACACAGATGATCGAGCAAAGCTATCGATGTGGAGAACTCTCCAGCTCCTTCTCCACTCCACGGCTTATCCTGCTTCCATCGCCAGGTCACATGCTCCTCTGCAGCAGCTCTCAGCTGCTCACCTGCAACAGCTAGCTACCCCTGACCTCCTCTGGACTCACTGAATCCCCTCCAGTCGAGCCCCAGGTTATCAGCTCCTCAGCTGTTGCAGCTCACGATAGAGGACGTTACAACCTGCGGAAGCAAACAACCAAACCTGCTGTAGCAAAAGCTTTCGTTTGACTCCCCTTGGATGATCCCTGAGTCACCTGCACACTTAGCAGCTCATTAGGGCAGCAAATCAACAGAGAATCAAACAATCAAAAGTTAAGAGCAGAGAAAGCAGATGTGATCAGACATGATCAGAGCGTCTGACAGCGCGTTTGAATTAAAATGATCAGTCACCGGACCGATCCACAGCTTTGCTGGGATTCCCAGCTTTCGCAGCCACAAGGGCCTGATCGGTCACGAGATTGATCAGGCTGTGCCCTGATCGGTCAGCAGACCGATCAGGAAGCTCTCCGACCGATCAGGCTCCAGCCTGATAGGTTATAAGGAGGAGTCCGCGACACTTGATCGTTCACTAGAACGATCTGAACAGTATCCCAGATCGGTCACCAGATCGATCAGGAGCCGAATAGAAGCCAACCCAAACCTTTCTGTTCTCTCCTTGATCGGTCACCAGACCGATCAGGCTGTGCCATGATCGATCAGCACACCGATCAGGAAGCTCTCCGACCAATCAGGCTCCAGCCTGATTGGTTATAAGGAGGAGTCCGCGACACTTGATCGTTCACCAGAACGATCTGAACAGTATCCCAGATCGGTCACCAGATCGATCAGGAGTCGATCAGTAAGGTTCCCAAACTCACTGTATGCTCCCTGATCGGTCACCAGATCGATCAGGAGTCGATCAGTAGCCCAACAAGGTCACTGTGTGCTCCCTGATCGGTCACCAGACCGATCCAGGCAAGGTCAAATCACCTCTAAGTCACGAGAACAAGCCTCCAGCCCTTCTCTGACTCGTGCTCAGTCCCCCGGACCAAGACTCCATGCCCAGTCTCACTCACCGGGACTTCAACCTAGCCCTCCAAGCTAGGACCTGGCGCTCCAAGGCAGGATTTCATCCAACCTAGCCCTCCAAGCTAGAACCTGACCCTCCAAGCCAGAGTTTCATCCACCTAGCCCTCCAGGCTAGGACCTGACCCTCCAAGCCAGGATTTCATCCAACCTAGCCCTCCAGGCTAGGACCTGACCCTCCAAGCCAGGGTTTCATCCACCTAGCCCTCCAGGCTAGGACTTTTCCACACCTAACCCTCCAAGTTAGGACTTTCCACACCTAGCCCTCCAAGCTAGGACTTTTCACACCTAGCCCTCCAAGCTAGGACTTTTTACACACCCAGCCCTCCAAGCTAGGACTTTTCACTCATCCAAAGCCCAGTCCCCGACCAGGACTTAATCATAATCATCTCATCAACCTAAACTAAAATCGGTGTCAACACCAAAATAACAATCAGGGTCAGACTGCATCAACAATCTCCCCCTTTTTGTTGTTTGACAACCTGATTTTAAGTTTAGTGATTTGAATTCAATAGTTGTCAATTTCACACTCATAGGGGAATCAGGATCCTCCCCCTACAATAATTAAGCTTGTAATCATCCTAAACTTAAGTACCCACACTCTTCCCCTTTGTCAAACACCGAAAAGGCTCTAGAGGGGTTGTTATGTTTAAAAATAAAACCTCCCCCTCAATCCTAGGGGTTATCCCAAAACATCAAAGGTATGATTGAATTTTGAAAGCATATGAAATCATATGACAAATATAAAGTATGACAAAACAATCATATGTATCATATGAACATGGAGTAATAATAAGCATAGTAATGCATAATATAGCAAGGCATACAGGAAGATATCTATCATATGAACAAATATATGAACTAGCAATAAACATAATATGACAAAGCATACAAGGAAATCAGTCATAGAGTTAGATGCATAACACAGCATAAAAAATATAATCAAGTACAACACCAAAACATGATAGTCAGAGCATAGGCATACAACCATAAAGTCAGAGCAATCAAATAGTCAAATGCAAGTCACGGGCAGAGACAGAGTACATCCATAATCAAACGTCGGCGGGGGGGGGGGGGGGTCATCGTCTGCATCGGGTCATCAATCGTGTCATCATCAGGTACGAAGGACCCCGGGGTAGTCCAGCTGGAGGATGCAACTCCAGTAGATGAAGGCTGGTATGGATGACCAGCTGCCCAACTGCGCCACTCCTCATGCCATGTCTCCTGCCTGGAACGGACCCCAGAGACGTCAGACTCGATCGCCAGCAGTCTGCAGTCGAAAGCCTGAAACCCAGACTGGACCTCCTCTCGCCGGAGCTCTCTCAAATGAAGATCATGCTGGATGGTCCAATCAAGCTCTGAAATCAGCCAGCGCAGGTCTGGATCTGGCTCATAGTCGTAGTCAGCAGCAGCGGCAGGCGCCTCCTGATGTGCAGCCGGAGCTGCGGGTACCTGTACATGTGTGCCTCGAGGAAGCTCACCATGACCTCGCTCATCCTTCCAGATAAGACTCTGATCGTCCGACCCAACAATAATACCAGATTTGGTAAACGCGCGTTTGCCCAATCGACAATCCTGTCTAACCATGGGCACTGTCCTGCCCTTGGTCACATCAATACCAACTCTCATAAGCCAGTCAGTAATGACGTGACCGAACGACATATACACAGTGCGACGACTGGGCTCGCGATAGGAGATGATCGACTGAAAATTACTCTCCATAATGTCAAAGTCCATGTGGCGGTGCATGCCATAAAGCATCAGACAGTGATATGGTCGAATCTCAGTCAGGGGTTTGGAGGTTATAGGCAGGATGCAGTTCGTGATTATCTTAAAAAGAACATAATCAATAGGAGAAAGCCGGAGGGCCGCAAAGGTCGGAAAGTCAGGCCCCAACTCATCAAGGCCAGCTGGTCGAGGGTGTCCGAAGAAGTGCTCATATATGGAGTCGGGGGTAACATCCCCGAATGGAGCCAATAAAGGGTCGGGAAGCTTTGGGTAGATAGAATAAAAATTAGGCGATCGTTGACCGCCCAGATACTCCGCCAAGTCATCATAGGAGAAGTCAAGATTCCTCTTGGCTACTCGAGTAGTGAAATCAAAGCCACCTTGAGGTCCTTGTTGTAAATTATTATAGAATTCAGAAACAAGATCATAGTTGATTGTTCGTTCGAGGGAGAGAAAGAAATCAAGGTTATAAAAATCAATCACCTCTATGATAGAGGGACAATGCTCAATCAAGAAAGGTCGATCAATAGACCGACACGAAAGTACTTTGAAAGTTTTGGATTGAAAGACCTACTCAATGGCCGCATTCTGGAACCGAAAACTAGACAAAGGCTGAGGCCTTCGGGAAGGCGCGGAAGAAGAAGGGCCTTTGCCCTTCGCCGCCCCCTCAGCGGGTTCTTTTCCCTTTGAAGATTTCCTAAAGTTGGAATTAAAATCATGGCAACAGATGACCAATTGAGCAAGATTTGATCAAATGAACAAATGAAAATAAGTTTTGATCAAGTGACGATATGATCAAGAGTCCAGATTGAATCATAACACAAAGATTTGATCATTGAGAAATTTAATCAGTGTAAGTGAACATGAAGGGAAGTCACGGCAAGGACAAGGACACGGAGAGATCACGCCACACACCAAAATGAATCACAAAAGCAAGCATCAAGGTCAGTTCACCAAGAGTTATGATATTTGAAGTAATCAACAAGGTAAACCAACAGAAATCTTACTTAGGTGCCATTTGCTTGGTCGAGTTGGTTGAGGGAAAGCTCGCAAGGCTTGTGGAAGGTCTCTCTTGATGACAACCTCACACAAGCAGGATGAAAAGCTCGCAGAAGCTTCCAGAGAACCCTGATCGCAGGAAGATGGGCTGGAGCAGAAACTTGACAGGAAGAAAAGCTCACATGCCAAGGAGAATCGGAACTCTCGCGCAGGAAGAAGAGGCTTGAAGAAAAACCCAACAGCAGACTCTCAAGATGATTTTCGCAGGTAGAAAGGGAGAGGAGTCGACTAGGTTTGAAGAGTATGTGTTTGATGTGATTAAAATGGTTGGTGGACCGATCACCAACCAAAATTTATTGCGATCGAACGGATCACCGTTCGATCTGGGAGCGCCCAGACCGATCAGGCTCCAGCCTGATCGGACTGGCTTAGTCCTGATCTGTAACGACCCGCCTTCTCTACCTTAGACGTGTTGGATCGTGAAAAACCGATAGAGGGAAGGTGAATATCGGTAATCGTTCTTTTTCGGAAAGCTAAGAGTAAGTGCACAGCGGAAATAAAAATACGAGATACAGCACAAAGACACAGTGGTTTTTACTTGGTTCGGAGCCTGTGTCGACTCCTACTCCAAGGCCCACGGTTGTTGACCGTTTACTTTGGGCAATTCTATATTCACGCAAAGAGGTTACAATAATTTCAATTACAAAGAGAGTGCAATAAAGTAATAATAAAATATTAAGCTCTTCGTTACCGACGTCCGGAGTGTATCGACTCTTTTCGGGGCAGCGGGACGTCGTCGGCTCGAGGTGAGGCGTTTCTGGAGCAAGGCACGAGCGTAGAAGAGCGTGGAAGCTTTGGAGCGAAGTTCTTGATGAAGCTTGGGGTCGAGGGGTGCTATTTATAGCACCTAGGGCACCCTGGACGTCGGGGGCGCCCTGCCAAGTGTCATCCGATCCGCAGTTTGCTCGGTCAAGCTTTATCCCACCTAAATAGGGATGAAGTTTGACCTCTGGGGCGCCCTGGTCGCTGAGGGTGCCCTGGTTGACCCGGTCTTCTCGGTTGGATAGATTTGATCGGCCTCGCTGGCGTAGGCGCGAAGCGCCTTGGCTCCTGAGGGCGCCCTGGGCGCTCAGGGCGCCCTGGCTGCTGAGGGCGCCCTGGATGCAGAGGGCGCCCCGGCCAGTGGTTAACCGAACTCCTTTTTGCCTTACTTGTTTCTTGTTCACCGTGGAGGCGCCCTAGACACTCAGGGCGCCCTACTCAGTTGCTGCCTCACTCCTTTGAGGCTCTCTGAGCTGCAGACACACGTTCCTTTGGTCCTGCATCCAGGGTTAGTCCGAAAACAAAATAAAGCATTAATTTATACAACCTTAGCTGTCTTGGTTCTGACTTTGGTCTCCAAAATGGAGCCCTAGGTCGAACCGACGCCTACTGTTCCCTCGACGGGGAACGCGTCCTCACCTACTCCTCTCGGGAGAAATTACCTGATGCCAACCGCTCCTTTGGTTGGACTTTTGCCTGACGGTCCTTTGTCAGGTCTTGGATACTGGCAGTCCTTCGCCAGTTGCCTAGCAGTCCTTCGCTAGGGCTTTAGTCCCAGGCTGTCCTTCGCCTGGCGCCTAGCAGTCCTTCGCTAGGGCTTTGATGCTGGCAGTCCTTCGCCAGTTGCCTAGCAGTCCTTCGCTGGGGCTTGGATGCTGGCAGTCCTTCGCCAGTTGCCTAGCAGTCCTTCGCTAGGGCTTGGATACTGGCAGTCCTTCGCCAGGTGCCTAGCAGTCCTTCGCTAGGGCTTGGGTACTGGCAGTCCTTCGCCAGGTGCCTAGCAGTCCTTCGCTAGGGCTTTTTCTGCACACTCAGTGAACAACGTTAGATCACAAATAAACTTAACTTTGAATCCTTTGCAAATATCAAAACCAGGTTCGATATGGTGCTTCCTGCACCAACAAGACGGACCGTTACTTTGTCTACTTCTTGACTCTAATGCAACGACTAAAAATACGGAACTTTCTTTAACCTTTTTTTTGTATTTAAATCTATCTAAGAATGATATTCTAACTTTAATAGTCATGCATTTGAACTCATCACACAAGGTTCTATAACATTACTGAAGCATTATGGAATATGAATGTAACTTTTCTAAGCATATTTAAAGCAATAGAACTTAATTCCAAAGGAGACTAACAACATTTCTAGAACTTCATAGAATGTAAATCTTACGCCTTCTCTACCTTAGACGGACCGCTACTTGTCTACTTCTTGACTCTAATGCACGACTAAAAATGCGGAACTTTCTTTTTTTTTGTATTTAATCTATCTAAGAATGAGATTCTAACTTTAATAGTCATGCATGATACAATGACACATTACTAGCAATTCTAACCATTTAAACTCATCACACAAGGTTCTATAACATTACTAAAGCACTATGGAATATGCATGCAACTTTTCTAAGCATATTTAAAGCAATAAGACTTAATTCGAAACTAACAACATCTTGGCACATGCAATAATATTTCTAGGACTTCATAGAATGTAAATCTTACTTTTCTACCGAATTTACAAGCATTTTAAGCACAATTAGGACTTAGTCCAAAAGGGAATAATAAGCTCAAGAATAAATCTAAAATCCAATGTATCAACATGCTAAACTACTCATGCCCTTGCTCATCTAGTGCATTCACAAAAGTATGCATACTAATTGAAATGACATGGAATCTTCATTCTACAAAATTGAGCATGTAAAACTATCCGAAGCATAAATGTTTACTAAACTCCATAACACAATAACTTGGAATTTGGAAACCTTAAACATTGCATTTCAAATAAGCTAAACTGTCTCGTCCCAAGAACCTCTCCAAGGTCAGCCACCATACACACGTCACTCAGCACCGCCTCGTCGCCTTCCTTCAGAATTGCTTGTCTTTACCTTTACCTGCAGTAAGAGGAAATGCAACTAATAAGCATAAAGCTTAGCAAGTACTATCTAGCTCACAAAATCTCGAAATGTGCAAGCATGCTTTTTAAACAATGTGAAATCACATGAGATACTTTTATGCTTAAAAGAAACACTAAAACATGTATAACTCAAAACATGCATACTCAAGCATTAATAAGTCTTAACTCACTTTTCTTGGCTTAACTTGAAACTTTAGCAATTCTTTAATTTTAAATCTTTCTTTAACTTTTAGAGAACTTCCTTAAACTTTAGAAAAACTTTGCTAAAGCATATACTTGAAAATAATAACTCACTTGGATCCACTTAAGACGTAAGTACCATCTTATGCGCGTTCCCTAAAAGGTTGGGGTAGCGAGCCGCCAATCCTAATAGAGCAGACCTTGGTCTACCAGGGCCAAGACCTTGGAATTGGACACCTGGATTTCTTTAACGACGCCCTTGGACGCCGGGTACTGGCCTTAGAAAATAAAATAGCTTTTCTCACTTTTCTTTCTTATCTTTAAATGCCTTGGCATTTTATCAAACACCTTGTGTGCCCAAATCCCTAAGTCTTGACTTTTGGGGATTTCGTAAGGCCTTGACCTTCTCTTTTCTTTTTCTTTATCTTTCTTTTCTTTTCTTATAGATTTCTTAGACCCTAAACTCACATAGGGTACTCTATCAAATATACATAAGCATATAATGAACTAAGATCACATGCAAAATCTTAAACTAAAAGTAAATATCTCTTTTAAAACTTTTAAGGGAAAATTCTTGCGGAAAACCGCCTCTTACCGCAGGTGAGCAGTACTTACCTTGATATCTTGGACTTACAACCAAGAACGGCGTCGGAGGTTCCGGAGAAACTCAGAGTCTCGGAGATTTCTTCGCGCTCACGCGTTCCTCTCGTCGCGGGGATTCCGACTATCGGAAAATCTCTCTACTAAAGGGGAAGGAGAAGAAGAAGAAGAATCCTTGGCTTCCTCTGTTTTCGCAGCCCCTCCCTCGCCCCCTTCTCGCACGCAGCCGAAATTTCTCCTCCAAGGGTTTCACGCGACTTAAGCGGGGTTTAAATACCTCTTCATGAAAAAACTTAACTACTCTATAAAATTATTTCTCTCCACCTTTTGTTGTGCTTGATACCCTAGCCCAGCCGGCCACTTGCGCACCCTTAAGGGCTTGCTCCTCCTGTGGTCGCGAGTTCGAACCCCCCTGCTGCCTTTAAAGTTTTTCTTTTTTTTAAAAAATACTAAACGGACTCGGAAAATTCCATAAAAATATTCTAAAAATTCCTAAAAATATCTAGAATATTTCTAAAACATTTTTAAATAGTTCTAAGGACTTTAAGAACTTCAATATGGAAATTTCAGGGCGTTACAATCCCCCATACCTTATAAAAAGTTCGTCCTCGAACTTAAAATAATTCTGGATATTTTTCTCTCATGCTGTCTTCACGTTCCCAAGTAGCTTCCTCATGCTTTTGATTCTGCCAGATGACCTTCACTAGTGTCACTTCTTTATTTCTTAATCTTTTAACTGCTTTGTCCACTATCTGTGTTGGTCTGCTCTCATAGCTAAGATCTTCTTGGATCTATACTGACTGAGGCTGAATCACTTGGCTAGGATCGTGAATACACTTCCTTAGCATAGAGACATGAAATGTACTGTGGATAGCTGATATATCCTCTGGTAAGTCCAGCTCATATGCTACCTTACCAACCCTCTTTATGATCTTGTAGGGTCCTATGTAGCGAGGACTTAGCTTGCCCTTTTTGCCAAATCTCATCACTCCCTTCATAGGAGCGACCTTGAGGAATACTGAATCTCCAACTTGGAATTCCAGTGGCCTACGGCGTGTGTCAGCATAACTTTTCTGTCTACTCTGGGCAGTCTCAATCCTCTGGCAGATCGTCTGGATAGCCTGAGTGGTCTCATCTACCAGCTCAGTCTGGCTGCCTATTTCTGATTCCATCTCTTTCTTTTCACCAGCTTCTTGCCAACATATGGGTGATCTGCATTTCCTGCCATACAATGCCTTATAAGGTGCCATCCTGATGGTGGCCTGATAGCTATTGTTGTAGGCAAACTCAGCTAAGCACAGAAATTTGCACCAACTACCTTTAAAGTCCAACGCACAAGCCCTGAGCATGTCTTCTAAAATCTGATTTACTCTCTCTGTTTGTCCATCTGTCTGGGGATGGAAAGCTGTGCTGAACTGAAGTCTGGTGCCTAGGGCGTCCTGAACACACCTCCAAAAATGGGAGATGAACCGCCCATCTCTGTCAGAAACAATCGACTTCGGAACTCCGTGAAGCCTGATCACTTCTCTCACGTACAGCTGTGCTAACTGCTCTACCGAATGCGATAACTTGATGGCTAGGAAGTGGGCAGACTTGGTCAATCTGTCCACTATCACCCATATTGCATCGTGTCCATGGGTGGTCCTTGGGAGACCTGTGATAAAATCCATGGATATCTCTTCCCACTTCCACTCTGGAATGGGAAGAGGCTGCAGAACTCCTCCTGGTCTCTGGTGCTCTGCTTTGACTCTCTGGCAGGTCAAGCAGGTACTGATATATCTGGCCACGTCTCGCTTGAGTCCAGACCACCAGAACCTTTTCTTTAAATCTTGGTACATCTTGGTAGAACCAGGATGCATAGAGTACGGGGTACTGTGGGCTTCTTCTAAAATATTCTTCCTTAGTTCCTCATCATTGGGGACGCAAAGGCGGTCTCCAAGATAGAGGATGTCACTATCTGATATTCGAAACTCGGAATTTTCTGCCTCTTGGATCTCCTGCTTGATCTTTTGGATCTCTGGGTCTTGACTTTGCTTTCTTTGTATATCCACAAGCAGGGTTGACTCTAGAGTCAATGCAGAAAGTTGCCCAATTATTACCTCGACTCCAAAATCCTTTATTTCTTTCTGAAGTGGTAGAGACAGTGATGATAGGGACATCAGTGCTGCACAGGATTTTCTGCTCAGTGCATCTGCCACTTTATTAGCTTTACCTGGGTGGTAGAGGATTTCACAGTCATAATCTTTGACCAACTCTAGCCACCTGCGCTGCCTCATATTCAGATCCTTTTGAGTGAAGAAGTACTTCAAACTCTGATGGTCTGTGATGATTCTGCACTGCACTCCATATAGGTAGTGTCTCCAGAGCTTCAGTGCAAAAACCACAGCTGCTAGCTCAAGGTCATGAGTAGGGTAATTCTTCTCATAGTCCTTGAGCTGTCTGGAGGCATATGCTATTACTTTACCGTCTTGCATGAGGACAGCTCCAAGGCCCATCTTGGATGCATCACTGTAGATGTCAAAGGCCTTGTCACTCTCTGGAACAGTCAGGATGGGAGCACTAGTCAATCTTTTCTTCAGTTCTAGGAAGCTGTGCTCGCATTTATCTGACCACTCAAACTTCTGATTCTTTCTGGTCAGGACTGTGAGAGGAGAGGCTATTCTGGAAAAGTCCTCCATAAATTTTCTGTAATATCCTGCCAGGCCTAAGAAGCTTCTGATTTCACTGGCATTCTTGGGTCTACACCAGTTGTTGACTGCTTCTATCTTGGCTGGATCAACTTGAATGCCTTCTTTGGATACAATGTGACCTAGGAAGGTCACTTGATCTAGCCAAAACTCACACTTTGAGAATTTTGCATAGAGCTTCTCCTGCTGAAGGATCTGCAGCACTATCCTCAAGTGTGTAGCATGGTCCTCTGGAGTCTGTGAGTATATGAGAATATCATCAATAAATACAATGATGAATTTATCGAGATACTCCCTGAAGATGTGGTTCATCAGCTCCATGAAGACTACTGGAGCATTGGTTACTCCAAAAGGCATCACTACAAATTCGTAGTGGTCGTATCTTGTCCTGAAGGCCGTCCTGGGGATGTCACTTTCTTTAACCTTTAGCTGATGATACCCAGAACGCAGATCTATCTTCGAGAACACTGTAGCCCCTTTGAGTTGATCAAATAAATCATCTATTCTAGGAAGGGGGTACTTGTTCTTGATGGTTACCTTGTTCAGAGCTCGGTAGTCTATGCACAGACGCATAGACCCATCCTTCTTCTTGACGAAGAGTACAGGAGCTCCCCAGGGTGAATGACTCGGGTGAATGAAGCCCTTGTCTAGTAGCTCCTGGAGTTGCTCTTGTAATTCCTTCAACTCTGCTGGAGACATACGATATGGGGCCTTCGAGACCGGACCGGTACCTGGTACTAGCTCGATCTCGAATTCCACTTCTCTGTTGGGAGGTAGTCCAGGTAGTTCTTCTGGGAATACTTCTGGATACTCACAGACTACCCGTACATCCTCCTGCTTGCGCTCTTCCTTTGCTTCTATGTCCACTATGCGTGCAAGAAAACCAGCACACCCTTGTTCTAGCATCTGGTGGGCTGCCAAGGCTGAGAGGAATTTCTGAGTCTTCCTCCTTGGGGCTCCTTGAAATTCGAACGATGGTTCTCCTTCTGGGCTGAAAACCACCTTCCTTCTACGGCAGTCCACTGAAGCGCTGTACTTACTGAGGAAATCCATGCCCAGTATAATGTCGAAGTCTTGCATCGCAAGGACTATCAGATCGACATATAGCTCTCGGTCCGAAATCTTGATTGACACAGCCCGGAGCCTCTGGGTGGATTCCATGATTTCCCCTGAAGGGAGAGTTGTCAGGAATCTGGACTCCCAACTTTCTGCAGGCACCTGTAACTTACTAGAAAAAGGTACTGACATGAAAGAATGGGTCGCCCCAGTGTCAAACAGTGTAGTAGCTAAATGCTGAAAAATAACTATTTGACCTGTTACGACCGTGGAGGCGCTGGCGGCTTCTTCCTTCGTGAGGGAAAAGACTCTGGCATTGGTTGGAACTGGTGCTGCTTCCAACCTTCCCTGACTGATCTGAGGTCCCTCCAGTATAGTAGGCATGTAGTGTAACTGAGGCTTGCCTCCATACTGTACGGACTGCTGAGGAAGTACCTTAAACTTGTTTGGGCAGTCTTTGGATCTGTGTCCCTCTTGTCCACATGAGTAGCATCCAGTTACACCCAAAAGGCATGCTCCTGGATGGGTCCTCCCACACTTAGGACAAGGTGGATACCTAGCTTGCTTGTTCTCTGGGTTTCCTTTTTGGCTGCCAGGCCACTGCTTCCTTTTGTGGTTCTTGTTCTTCCAGTTCTGGTTATTTGGCTGAGGCTTCTGGCCTCCTGTTGTCTTGTTCTCAATCAGGACTGGCTTCTGCTGTGTTTGTTGTGCTTTGATGCTATTCAGATAGTGCTCTGAGATTAGAGCACTACTGACCAACTCCTCGCTGGTCTGGGGTCGGTGCGTCTCGCTGTTCACGTTGAGTGCTATTTCAGGGTTCAGCATGCGGAGCATCAGTCTGACTCGCTCCTTCTCTGTGCTGACTAGCTCTGGGCAGAGGCGAGCTAGTCTGTTGAACCTCGCGACTGCTTCTCCCACTAGTAGGTTACCTTGTCTGAACTCCATGAAGTCCTCGTAGTGCTTGTTGGTAACCCGCATGTGGAAGAACTCCTCATAGAACTCTTGCTCGAAATCTGTCCAGCTCATCTGGTGGACTATCCTCTTACTCTTGACCCGCTCCCACCACATACGAGCATCTCCAGTTAGGCAGAAGGAGGCACATTTGACCTTCTCGACTTCTGGCCAGTCAAGAAGCTCCATTGTGCTCTCTAAAGTCTTGAACCAAGCCTGGGCATCCCAGGGCTCAGTCGTGCCTGAGAAGCTTTCAGGTTTCAGCCTCTGCCACTGGACGAGGTATGCTTCTTGTCTTCGGTTCACGGCAGGGGCCTCCTGTGCGACTGGTGGAACCTCAGCCACCACTGGAGTCTCCACTCCTGCTGTGGGTGGTGTAAGGGGCACTGGGTGCTGATTTTCCATCAGTGTGGCGATGGTCTTCTGTTGCTCTGAAATCTGAGCTTGCATTTGAGCAATGACTGCCATCAGGATTGGCTGTTCTGTGCCAGGCTCATTGTTATCTTGAACCGGGTTTCCGTTCCTTGCATTAGGAGCTCGGCCTCTTCTTGCCATCTAATAATGCATAAGGGAACAAGAAATCACTACTACACCTCTAGGTATAAACTTGTCTTCTTACTTAGTAACCTAATATCCACTCTAGGGATTAAACATGATTCCGTGGTACTAAGGTATTAAACATGCTTCCTTGTTCTATGCACATATGAGTAAGTACTTAAGCATTTCTCTATACTGCAATTAAATAAAGGAGCAATAGAAAAACTGAAACTTAAAGCTTTCTTACTTGAAGACGGCAAGGTTGATGTTGATGTGTATGTGATGCTGGAGAATGGGAACTGCTCTGATACCAACTATAACGACCCGCCTTCTCTACCTTAGACGGACCGTTACTTTGTCTACTTCTTGACTCTAATGCAACGACTAAAAATGCGGAACTTTCTTTAACGTTTTTTTTTGTATTTAAATCTATCTAAGAATGATATTCTAACTTTAATAGTCATGCATTTGAACTCATCACACAAGGTTCTATAACATTACTGAAGCATTATGGAATATGAATGTAACTTTTCTAAGCATATTTAAAGCAATAGAACTTAATTCCAAAGGAGACTAACAACATTTCTAGAACTTCATAGAATGTAAATCTTACGCCTTCTCTACCTTAGACGGACCGCTACTTGTCTACTTCTTGACTCTAATGCACGACTAAAAATGCGGAACTTTCTTTTTTTTTGTATTTAATCTATCTAAGAATGAGATTCTAACTTTAATAGTCATGCATGATACAATGGCACATTACTAGCAATTCTAACCATTTAAACTCATCACACAAGGTTCTATAACATTACTAAAGCACTATGGAATATGCATGCAACTTTTCTAAGCATATTTAAAGCAATAAGACTTAATTCGAAACTAACAACATCTTGGCACATGCAATAATATTTCTAGGACTTCATAGAATGTAAATCTTACTTTTCTACCGAATTTACAAGCATTTTAAGCATAATTAGGACTTAGTCCAAAAGGGAATAATAAGCTCAAGAATAAGTCTAAAATCCAATGTATCAACATGCTAAATTACTCATGCCCTTGCTCATCTAGTGCATTCACAAAAGTATGCATACTAATTGAAATGACATGGAATCTTCACTCTACAAAATTGAGCATGTAAAACTATCCGAAGCATAAATGTTTACTAAACTCCATAACACAATAACTTGGAATTTGGAAACCTTAAACATTGCATTTCAAATAAGCTAAACTGTCTCGTCCCAAGGACCTCTCCAAGGTCAGCCACCACACACACGTCACTCAGCACCGCCTCGTCGCCTTCCTTCAGAATTGCTTGTCTTTACCTTTACCTGCAGTAAGAGGAAATGCAACTAATAAGCATAAAGCTTAGCAAGTACTATCTAGCTCACAAAATCTCGAAATGTGCAAGCATGCTTTTTAAACAATGTGAAATCACATGAGATACTTTTATGCTTAAAAGAAACACTAAAACATGTATAACTCAAAACATGCATACTCAAGCATTAATAAGTCTTAACTCACTTTTTCTTGGCTTAACTTGAAACTTTAGCAATTCTTTAATTTTAAATCTTTCTTTAACTTTTAGAGAACTTCCTTAAACTTTAGAAAAACTTTGCTAAAGCATATACTTGAAAATAATAACTCACTTGGATCCACTTAAGACGTAAGTACCATCTTATGCGCGTTCCCTAAAAGGTTGGGGTAGCGAGCCGCCAATCCTAATAGAGCAGACCTTGGTCTACCAGGGCCAAGACCTTGGAATTGGACACCTGAATTTCTTTAACGACGCCCTTGGACGCCGGGTACTGGCCTTAGAAAATAAAATAGCTTTTCTGTCTTTTCTTTCTTATCTTTAAATGCCTTGGCATTTTATCGAACACCTTGTGTGCCCAAATCCCTAAGTCTTGACTTTTGGGGATTTCGTAAGGCCTTGGCCTTCTCTTTTCTTTTTCTTTATCTTTCTTTTCTTTTCTTATAGATTTCTTAGACCCTAAACTCACATAAGGTACTCTATCAAATATACATAAGCATATAATGAACTAAGATCACATGCAAAATCTTAAACTAAAAGTAAATATCTCTTTTAAAACTTTTAAGGGAAAATTCTTGAGGAAAACCGCCTCTTACCGCAGGTGAGCAGTACTTACCTTGATATCTTGGACTTACAACCAAGAACGGCGTCGGAGGTTCCGGAGAAACTCAGAGTCTCGGAGATTTCTTCGCGCTCACGCGTTCCTCTCGTCGCGGGGATTCCGAATATCGGAAAATCTCTCTACTAAAGGGGAAGGAGAAGAAGAAGAAGAATCCTTGGCTTCCTCTGTTTTCGTAGCCCCTCCCTCGCCCCCTTTTCGCACGCAGCCGAAATTTCTCCTCCAAGGGTTTCACGCGACTTAAGCGGGGTTTAAATACCTCTTCATGAAAAAACTTAACTACTCTATAAAATTATTTCTCTCCACCTTTTGTTGTGCTTGATACCCTAGCCCAGCGGCCACTTGCGCGCCCTTAAGGGCTTGCTCCTCCTGTGGTCGCGAGTTCGAACCCCCCTGCTGCCCTTTAAAGTTTTTCTTTTTTTTTAAAATACTAAACGGACTCGGAAAATTCCATAAAAATATTCTAAAAATTCCTAAAAATATCTAGAATATTTCTAAAACATTTTTAAATAGTTCTAAGGACTTTAAGAACTTCAATATGGAAATTTCGGGGCGTTACATGATCTGTCGAGCGACCGATCAGGTAAGCCCCTGATCGGTCTGCCGATCGTTTAGGGAGCGAACAGTAGGTTCGTGAGATTTTCTGTGAGTCTCCTGATCGGTCCGTGGTCCAATCACCACAAGGATCCAGATCGGTCCGGGGACCGATCCAGGCCAACACAGAAAGTTTTGACACTTTCTCGCAAAATAGCTGCACCGGTCATTTGGACCGATCAGGCCGACTCCTGATTAGTCTATGGACTGATCAGCCCTATGTCTGATCGGTCGGTGGACCGATCAGGTATCAGAAAATTTCTGATACAAGTCTGAAACTTCAGTTTCAGATTCCCTATCGAATTTCGATACGATTTGGTTAAAGATTATCGACCTTGAAGGTGTTCCCATGACTCTAATTGACCCCTGAACAAGGATCAAAGGTCCTTATGGGTTTAGCAAATCAATTTGCTCCAACCAAGTGGAGTCAAATGCAAACACAAACATCCATTCAATGTTTAACCAAGTTTGTATCAAAACAAAGTCTCCAATCAAGTTTTCTTGATTGGAATGTCCAAGTATGATCATGGAGTCAAGTACACATATGTTATGCATTGGTTTTCCCCATACTTGGTCAACTTAGTGATTATTATCTCGTCAACCTAATTTCTCAAGGGATGCATTGATATTTTGAGTAATTAGGTTGATCCTAGCATCTCACCCCATATCTAGCAAACAAAAACGTTTTGTTGAACTTTATAGTTTGTGTGAGATGCCCCCAAGTTACCCAATAATTGTTTCCTTAACAATTTTGAAATGATCATGAAGGGTTTTGAATGCTTTTTAATCCTATGAAGCGCAATACATTCTCAATTCCCTTCGTAAGAAGCTAAACTCATTCTCGGGGAGTGGTTTAGTGAAAATATCCGCTAGGTTCGATTTGGACTCTACATGTGAGAGTACAATATCTCCTCTAGCAACATGATCCCTAATGAAGTGGTGACGCACTTCAATATGCTTTGTCCTAGAATGGTGGACTGGATTCTTGGTTAGGTTTATTGTGCTAATGTTGTCACACAACACTTGCACACCTTTGTAGCTTAATCCATAGTCCTCTAGTGTATGAATCATCCACAACAATTGCGATACACTCTCTCCCATGGCGATATATTCTGCCTCGGTCGTGGAGAGAGCAACACAATGTTGCTTCTGACTTGACCAACTAACTAAAGATGATCCTAAGAATTGGCAATCCCCACTCGTGCTCTTCCGATCCAACTTGCACCCAGCATAGTCGGAATCAGTATAGCCAATTAGGTTAAACGATTCGGTACGGGGGTACCAAAGACCAACTCCAATTGTGCCCTTGAGGTATCTCAAAATTCTCTTGACAGCAATTAAATGAGATCCCTTGGCACAGACTTGATACCTAGCGCACATACCCACAGCAAAAAGTATATCAGGTCGACTAGCTGTGAGGTATAACAAACTACCTATCATGCTCCGGTATTGAGTTAGGTCAACAGGTTTACCACTCTCATCATTGTCTAAACGTGTGTTTGTAGCCATGGGAGTGGTAACTTCCTTCGAATCACTCATGTTAAATTTTCGGAGCATCTCTTGTGTGTACTTTGATTGGTGCACATGGATTCCATCACGAGTTTGCTTGATTTCAAGTTCATGGAAGAAAGTCAACTCTCCCACTAGACTCATTTCAAATTCACTCTCCATGTGTCCAATAAATTCATTTAAATAGCCCTTGTTGTTTGAGCCGCAAATTATGTCATCGACATATACTTGGGCCACAAATATATCATCACCATCTCTCCGTAGAAATAGTGTAGGGTCTATTTGTCCTCTAACAAAATCTTTTTCAATTAGAAATGTCGACAACCCGCTCATACCAAGCTCGGGGTGCTTGTTTAAGGCCGTAGAGTGCCTTCTAGAGCTTGAACACGTGGTTTGGGAATTCGGTACTCTCAAACCCCGGAGGTTGTTCGATATAGACCTCTTCTCTTATTAAACCATTTAGAAAGGCCGATTTGACATCCATTTGATAAAGTTTGAAACCACGATGTGCTGCAAATGCAAGCATCAATCGGATGGACTCTAATCGTGCCACGGGAGTATAGGTCTCATCGTAATCAAGGCCTTCAACTTGATTGTAGCCCTTGGCTACTAAGCGTGCCTTGTTTCTTATGATTTTTCCCTTATAGTTTAATTTATTTTTGAAGACCCATTTGGTTTCAATAATGGTGGTCTTCTTGGGTCTAGGGACTAAGTCCCACACTTGACTTCTTTCGAATTGACCTAGTTCATCTTGCATGGCAATGATCCAATTGGGATCATTTAATGCTTCGTCAATTTTTCTAGGTTCAATTTCGAAAATTAGGGCAACTTCATTACTCTCATTCCTAAAGAATGATCTAGTCCTAACCCCATGATGGATGTCTCCAACAATTTGGTCTTGGGGATGACTAGAGGCTATCCTAGTTTGCCTTGGTGTTGGTGGTGCTTCTTGGATGGTGTCACTAGACACAAGCTCAGCCTCAGGATCCGGCTGATCTATGAGTTGTCTAGGCTCACCGTCATCAGACTCATCACCACCATCTACAACATTTAGACTTTCATCCAAATCTAGTTGCCTAAGTTCGAATTGAGCTCCTTCAACATCTTCTGATTGATCATTTACTTTCGGAATTTCCTCAAAAACTACATCAGAAGACTCTTCAACCAATCTAGATTTCTTGTTGTAGACTTTGTAAGCTTTGCTGACTAGGGAGTACCCGACCAGTATCCCTTCATCAGCTTTTACTGTGAACTTTCCAAGATGGTCCTTGGTGTTTAGAATGAACACCTTACAACCAAACACCCTAAGATGTTTAACTGTAGGTGGATTTCCAAACTAAAGTTCATGAGGAGTCTTCCCTAGAAATCTATGTATTAGGACTCGGTTTTGCACGTAGCAAGCTGTGTTCACAGCTTCAGCCCATAAGTACCCCGGTAATGAGTACTCATTGAGCATGCTTCAAGCGGCCTCTTGTAGGACTCGGTTCTTCCTCTCTATAACACCATTTTGTTGTGGTGTTCTAGGAGTGGAGAACTCATGCCTATACCCTCTATCTTGACAAAACTCTAAAAATCTTTGATTTTAAAATTCACCTCCATGATCACTCCTGATTGTTTTAATTGTTGATGATTTTTTATTTTCAACCCTTCTACAAAAGAAAATAAAAACATCTAAGGTTTGATCCTTATATTTTAGAAAATAGGTCCATGTATATCTAGTAAAATCATCAATGATAACAAAACAATATCTACTACCATTCAAGGATATGATTGTACTACAATCAAACAAGTCCATGTGAAGTAAATCCAATACGGTAGAAGTACTTACAGTGCTTTTACTTTTATGTGCAGATTTTGTTTGCTTACCCATTTGACATGCATCACAAAGTTTGTCCTTTTCTACTTGATGCTTGGTAAGCCACGAACTAGTCCCTTGTTGGCCAATTTCTGGATATTCTTCATGTTCACGTGTGCTAGTCTCCGGTGCCAAAGGTTAGACTCATCTTCTCTTGACATGAAACACTTAACAAAAGCATTAGTAGCACTTTTAAATGAAACTTGATAAATATTATATACTCTTGTGCCTACTAGTACCGTGTCAAAGGTGTCATGTTGTCTAACTAGACATTGACTTGATTGGAAATCAATTGTGTAACCCGCATCACACAATTGACTGACACTTAGGAGATTAAATGTCATCCCCTTGACTAGAAGGACATTCTTAATCCTAAGACATTCGGATATTTGAATGTCTCCTATTCCTATAACCTTAAGACTACCATTGTTACCAAAGGAAACATTACCTCTACTTTTTCTTTGAAAGGCAGTGAATAAGGATCTATCACCGGTCATATGTTTGGAGCACCCACTATCAACGAACCAAGTTGATAGATGCTCCCCCTCAATCACAACCTACACAATTCAAAAAATAGAAGATTTAGGTACCCAAATCTTGGGACCTAAAGCACCTACTAAGCAAGATTTAGGCACCCATGCCTTGACTACTTTTCTTTGAACCCTAGGAGTCTTAACTTGTCTAACATCAGTCCTAGACATTAAGGAAATAAATGATGGTTCTTTGGGTCGGTAACCAATACCGGCCCTATTGTAAACCACTCTTTATGCATTTAGAATCATATCTAAAGTCTTAGAGCTAGTTGAGAACTTCTCAAGAACATTCTTGAGTCTCTCAACCTCACTCTTCAATGATTTGTTTTCATCCTCTAACATTTCTACATGCAAATCGTCAATATCCTCATTCTTAGAGGATTTCCACTGTTCAACTTTCAATTTTCAATGACTTAACCTTATTTTTTGACTTTTTCAACAAATTGGTTAAACATGCAATAGTTCTATAACATTTGTCTAATTCGGGAGTGATTACCTCTTCATCATCCGAAGATGATGAAGCCGCGTTTGAGGAGTCAGTGGATTCATCACTGCTCTCTTCTCCTTCAATTGCCATGAGTGTCACATGACGTGTATGTTGATGCAGTCTGACCCTGATTGTTGTTTTGGTGTTGACATCGATTTTAGTTTATGTTGATAAGATGATTATGATTAAGTCCTGATCGGGGATTAGGCACGGAGTGATTGAAATCCTAGCTTGGAGGGCTAGGTGTGGAAAAGTCCTAACCTGGAGGGTTAGGTGTGAAAAGTCCTAGCTTGGAGGGCTAGGTGTGGAAAAGTCCTAACCTGGAGGGTTAGGTGTGAAAAGTCCTAGCTTGGAGGGCTAGGTGTGGAAAAATCCTAACTTGGAGGGTTAGGTGTGGAAAAATCCTAGCTTGGAGGACTAGGTGGATGAAATCCTAACTTGGAGGGTTAGGTGTGGAAAAGTCCTAGCTTGGAGGGCTAGGTGGATGAAATCCTAGCTTGGAGGGCTAAGTGGATGAAATCCTAACTTGGAGGGTTAGGTGTAAAAAAGTCCTAGCTTGGAGGGCTAGGTGGATGAAATCCTAACTTGGAGGGTTAGGTGTGGAAAAATCCTAGCTTGGAGGGCTAGGTGGATGAAATCCTAATTCGGAGGGTTAGGTGATTGGAAATCCTGATGAGTGAAGCCGGGTCCTGGTGAGTGAAGCCAGGTTGACTGAAGTCCCGGTGAGTGAAGCTGGGCACGGAGTCTTGGTCCGAGGGACTGAGCACGAGTCAGGGGAGGCTGGGAGCCAGTTCTCTTGACTTAGAGAGGGTTTGGCCTTGCCCAGATTGGTCTGGTGACCGATCAGGGAAGTTGGCACGAAGTTCCCTCGTGGATCGGTCTGGTGACCGATCCAGTGATGTCTGATTGGTTTGGTGACCGATCATGGAGCTTCCAGTAACTTTGGCAAACCTACTGTTCGGCTCCTGATCGGTCTGGTGACCGATCAGGGAGAAACCTTGATCGATCAATCTGAACGATCAACTGTCGCGAGGTTTCTCACCCTGACCGATCAGACTGGAGCCTAATTGGTCAGGGAGTGTCCTGATCGGTCTGGTGACCGATCAGGAGTGTATTTCAGGCGGGATTGTGGCAAGCAGATTTTTGGATCGATTTGGTGACCGATCTGGTGACCGGTCAAGGTGACCGATCATATGAGCTTGCGATCCCAGGTTTCTCACTGGGGACCGATCAGGCTGGAGCCTGATCGATCTGGGATCATTCTGATCGGTCCGGTGACCGATCATTTTAATTCAAAATGCAATGTCAGATGCTCTGATCACGCCTGAACACATCTGATTCCTCTGCTCTTAATCTCTGATACTCGATTCTCTGCTTGATTTGCTGTGCTAATGATCTGATCAAGTGTGCAGGTGACAGGAATGGATTCAAACACTCAAGGAGAGTCAATGGGAGTCTTTTCTTGGAGCAGGTTTGTCCGTTTTCCATCTCAGGTTGCAACGGATGCTGACACTGCTGGAGCTGCTGACTGGGGCTTGGCTGAGGGAAGCTCAGGGAGTCCAGGAGAGCTCAGTGGTAGCTGGCTGTTGCAGGTGAGCAGCTGGAGGCTACAGTGAGGTGGTGACCTGGCGATCAGTGAGCTGAGACTTAAGCGCTTGGTGGCAAACAAGTCTCAGTAACGAAGTTCTCCACATTGTGCTCTTGCGACAACTCTGTTCCATCATCTCTTGAGCAAGCAACTGTGAATCTGAAGCAACCCTCTGTTACTTGAGCATTTGGAAGAAAAACAAGAAGCTTGGCGAGTCCATCAGCAAGAAGACACGAAGAAGGGAGTTCTTGCGTGAGATCTGCGCTGGGTGGAGCTCAGTGAGAAGTTTTCTTGTGTTCTTGTGGTTCTAAGTGCTCAGTAAGTTTCTTTTTGTGTTTCTTGTACTTAATACTTGATCCATCTTGAAACGCTGTGGAGAGGTTACTCCACCGAGAAGGAAGTTGCATTTTATCCAGATTTTCCGGGGCTTGATCTGCCGACGATCAAGGGATCGCCCACCTTACGGGCACGTCAAGGAGTAGGGGCAAGTTATCCCCGAACCTTATAAATCCTCTTTGTTAGCGTTCTTGTGCTTGTGCTTAACTTAGGGTTTAGATTCTGCATACTCTGTTTTTGTATTGCTTCCGCTGTGCTACTAACCCTTTGAGTGCAGAAAATCGAAAAGTGCTAAAGTTCAAGTGTCTGGCTATATTCACCCCCCCTCTCTAGCCATCCAAGTTCCAACAAGTGGTATCAGAGCTTGGGGCTCTGTTCAAGCGGATTAACAACCGAGAGCTATCAACAATGGCTTTGAGAGAAGGTTTTTCCACCACCCGACCTCCTTTCTTCGATGGAGCAGATTTTCAATATTGGAGATCGAAGATGGAGTACTATCTAAAGATGGACATCAACACTTGGTTCGCTGTGAAGGAGGGTTTTTCCCCTCCAAAGGATGATGAAGGAAAAGAATTGGAATCTTGGCGTTGGTCGGCTGAGCAAACTCGGAAGAGTGAAGCCGATGCGAAGGCGGTGCCGACCTTACAATGTGGCATGAACAAAGACCAACTCATCAAGGTTGGTCCCTTTACATGTGCAAAAGATTTATGGAATAAACTTATTGAACTCCATGAGGGAACCCGAGATTCAATAATCGCCAAGAGAGATTTGTTCCTCAACTAACTACAAAACCTCTCCATGAAGGAGAGTGAGACCGTGAGTGAACTCCATAGCCGTTTCAAGGAAGTCCTCAACGGTCTCCATTCCATTGATGAAAAGGTCGAGAACCATGACCTTGTAAGGTATGTGTTAAAAGCTTTCCCAAGGAATGCTTTGTGGTCATCCATGGTGGATGCCTACAAAGTTTCCAAGGACTTATCAATTGTAAAACTTGATGACTTATTTTGTGAAATGGAGCTACATGAGATGGCTAACAAAGGCCCCAAGGAGAAGGGGATTGCCTTAGTTGCAGGAGAAAAGACCAAGAAGAAGAAGGAGAAGAAGAAGGAGAAGGAAGTATCTTCATCTTCATCCGAGTCCGAGTCCGAGTCCGATTCTGAGGAGGATGACAGTGGGTCTTCTTCCTCTGAGATGACAAACTTTGTTAGGAGAATGATGAGGAAGAGCCGACGCTTCAAGGGTAAAGGTAACCCTAGTGAAGTTAAGGTTGATAAATCTAACGTTACTTGTTATGAGTGTAGCAAGAAAGGGCACTTCAAGAGTGAATGCCCAAAGCTAAAGAAGAAGGAGGATAAATCCAAAAAGAAGAAGAAGGCCTTGAAGGCCACATGGGATGGATCCTCCTCAAGTTCATCCGATGAGGAGAAGGATGAGAAGAGTACTCGCCATGTAGCACTCATGGCATTGGAAGATCAAGAAAGCAGTGATGAATCGAGTGACTCATCAAACACGGCTTCATCATCTTCGGATGATGAAGAGGTAATCACTCCCGAACTCGATAAATGCTATAGAACAATTGCATGCTTAACCGATTTGTTGAAAAAGTCAAAAAATAAGGTTAAGTTATTGAAAATTGAAGTTGAACAGTTAACATCCTCTAGGGATGAGGATGTTGATGATTTGCATATTGAGATGTTAGAGGATGAAAACAAATCATTGAAGAGTGAAGTTGAGAGACTCAAGAGTGTTCTTGAGAAATTCTCAACAAGCTCAAAGACTTTAGACATGATTTTGAATGCCCAAAGGGCAGTCTACAATAGGGCCGGTATTGGTTACCGATCCAAAGAATCATCATTTGTGTCCTTAATGTCTAGGACTGATGTTAGACAATCTAAGACACCTAGGGTTCAAAGGAAAGTAGTCAAGGCATGGATGCCTAAGTTTGCTTAGTAGGTGCTTTAGGTCCCAAAGTTTGGGTACCTAAATCTTTTATTTTTCGAATTGTGTAGGTTGTGATTGAGGGGGAGCATCTATCAACTTGGTTCATTGATAGTGGGTGCTCCAAACACATGGCCGGTGATAGATCATTATTCACTACCCTTTAATGCAAAAATAGAGATAATGTTTCCTTTGGAAATAATGGTAGTCTTAAGGTTATAGGAATAGGAGACATTCAAATATCCGAATGTCTTAGGACTAAGAATGTCCTTCTAGTCAAGAGGATGACATTTAATCTCCTAAGTGTCGGTCAATTGAGTGATGCGGGTTACATAATTGATTTCCAATCAAGTCAATGTCTAGTTAGACAACGTGACACCTTTGACACGGTACTAGTAGGCACAAGAGTAGATAATATTTATCAAGTTTCATTTAAAAGTGCTACTAATGTCTTTTCTAAGTGTTTCATGTCAAGAGAAGATGAGTCCACCCTTTGGCACCGGAGACTAACACATGTGAACATGAAGAATATCCGAAATTGGCCAATAAGGGACTAGTTCATGGCTCACCAAGCATCAAGTATGAAAAGGACAAACTTTGTGATGCATGTCAAATGGGTAAGCCAACAAAATCTGCACATAAAGGTAAAAGCACTGTAAGTACTTCTACCGCATTGGATTTACTTCACATGGACTTGTTTGATTGTAGTACAATCATATCCTTGAATGATAGTAGATATTGTTTTGTTATCATTGATGATTTTACTAGATATACATGGACCTATTTTCTAAAGTATAAGGATCAAACCTAGATGTTTTATTTCTTTTGTAGAAGAGTTGAAAATGAAAAATCATCAACCATTAAAACAATAAAAGTGATCATGGAGGTGAATTTCAAAATCAAGATTTTTAGAATTTTGTCAAGATAGAGGATATAGACATGAGTTCTCCACTCCTAGAACACCACAACAAAATGGTGTTGTAGAGAGGAAGAACCGGGTCTTACAAGAGGCTGCACGAAGCATGCTCAATGAGTACTCATTACCAGGGTACTTATGGGCCGAAGCTGTAAACACAGCTTGCTACGTGCAAAACCGAGTCCTCATTCACAGATTTCTAGGAAAGACTCCTCATGAACTTTGGTTTGGAAAACCACCTACAGTTAAACATCTTAGGGTGTTTGGTTGTAAGGTGTTCATTCTAAACACCAAGGACCATCTTGGAAAGTTCACAGCAAAAGCTGATGAAGGGATACTGGTCGGGTACTCCCTAGTCAGCAAAGCTTACAGAGTCTACAACAAGAAATCAAGATTGGTTGAAGAGTCTTCTGATGTTGTCTTTGAGGAAATTCCCAAAGTAAATGATCAATCAGAAGATGTTGAAGGAGCTCAATTCGAACTCAGGCAACTGGGTTTGGATGAAAGTCCAAATGTTGTAGATTGTGGTGATGAGTCTGATGACGGTGAGCCTAGACAACTTATAGAGCAGCCGGATCCTGAGGCTGAGTTTGTGTCTAGTGACACCGTCCAAGAAGCACCACCAACTCCTAGGCAAACTAGATTAGCCTCTAGTCATCCCCAAGACCAAATTGTTGGAGACATCCATCAGGGGGTTAGGACTAGATCATTCTTTAGGAATGAGGCTAATAAAGTTGCCTTAATTTCCGAAATTGAACCTAGAAAAATTGACGAAGCATTAAATGATCCCGATTGGATCATTGTCATGCAAGATGAACTAGGTCAATTCGAAAGAAGTCAAGTTTGGGACTTAGTCCCTAGACCTAAGAAGACCACCATTATTGGAACCAAATGGGTCTTCAAAAATAAATTGAACCATAAGGGAGAAATCATAAGAAACAAGGCACGCTTAGTAGCCAAGGGCTACAGTCAAGTTGAAGGCCTTGATTATGATGAGACCTATGCTCCCGTGGCACGATTAGAGTCCATCCGATTGATGCTTGCATTTGCAGCACATCGTGGTTTCAAGCTATATCAAATGGATGTCAAATCGGCCTTTCTAAATGGTTTAATAAGAGAAGAGGTCTATGTCGAACAATCTCCGGGGTTTGAGAGTACCGAATTCCCAAACCACGTGTTCAAGCTCAAGAAGACACTTTATGGCCTTAAACAAGCACCTCGTGCTTGGTATGAGTGATTGCCGACATTTTTAATTGAGAAAGGCTTTGTTAGAGGCCAAATAGACCCTACACTATTTCTACGAAGAGATGGTGACAATATATCCTGTAGCCCAAGTATATGTCGATGACATAATTTGTGGCTCAAACAACAAGGGTTATTTAAATGAATTTATTAGACACATGGAGAGTGAATTTAAAATGAGTCTAGTGGGAGAGTTGACTTTCTTCCTTGGACTTGAAATCAAGCAAACTCATGATGGAATCCATGTGCACCAATCAAAGTATACTCAAGAGATGCTCCGAAAATTTAACATGAATGATTCGAAGGAAGTTACCACTCTCATGGCTACAAACACAAGATTAGACAATGATGAGAGTGGTAAACCTGTTGACTTAACTCAATACCGGAGCATGATAGGGAGTTTGCTATACCTCATAGCCAGTCGACCTGATATTCTTTTTGTTATGGCTATGTGCGCTAGATATCAAGTCTGTGCCAAGGAATCTCATCTAATTGCTGTTAAACGAATTTTGAGATACCTTAAAGGCATAATTGGAGTTGGTCTGTGGTACCCTTGTACAGAGTCATTTGATTTGCTTGGCTATACCGACTCCGACTATGCTGGATGCAAGTTGGACCGGAAAAGCACAAGTGGGGGCTGCCAATTCCTAGGTTCATCACTAGTTAATTGGTCAAGTCAAAAGCAACATTGTGTTGCTCTCTCCACGACCGAGGCAGAATATATCGCCATGGGAGAGAGCGTATCACAATTGTTGTGGATGATTCATACACTAGAGGACTATGGATTGACTTACAAAGGTGTGCAAGTGTTGTGTGACAACATAAGCACGATTAACCTAACAAAGAATCCAGTCCACCATTCTAGGACAAAGCATATTGAAGTGTATCACCACTTCATTAGGGATCATGTTGTTAGAGGAGACATTGTACTCTCACATGTAGAGTCCAAATCAAATCTAGCAGACATTTTCACTAAACCACTCCCCGAGAATGAATTTAGTTTCTTAAGAAGGGAGTTGGGAATGTGTCGCGCTTCGTAGGATTGAAATGCATTCAAAACCCTTCATGATTATTTCAAATTGTTGGGAACAATTATTGGGTAACTTGGGGACATCTCACACAAACTATAAGGTTCACCAAAACATTTTTGTTTGCTAGAAATGGGGTGAGATGCTAGGATAAACTTAATTTCTTAAAATGTCAATGCATCCCTTGAGAAATAGGTTGACGAGATAATAATCACTACGGTGACCAAATATGGGGAAAACCAATGCATAACATATGTGTACTTAGCTCCATGATCATACTTGGACATTCCAATCAAGGAAACTTGATTGGAGACCTTATATTGATACAACCTGGTTTGAAATTGAGTGGATGTTTGTTGATTGAGTTTGACTCCACTTGGGTGGAGCAAAGTGATTGTTAAACTCATAAGGACCTTTGATCTTTGTTAAAGGATCAATTATAGACAAGGGATCACTTCCAAGATCGATATTTTCCATCTGATCTAATCAGATATCGTTTGGGGTTCTGAAACTGAAAGTTTCAGATCATATCAGGAAAAATCAGGGAGCCTGATCGGTCACTGGACCGATCAGAAGCATGTCTGATCGGTCCAACTGACCGGTCCAACCGAATTACGATACCCCTCTGCAATCTCTCTGTGTTGGCCTGGATCGGTCCCCAGACCGATCTGGCTCACTGTGTGGATCAGTCCATAGACCGATCAGGAGGTTCACAGAAGATTTTGAAAACCCACTGTTCGCTTCCTGATAGATCAGCCGATCGATCAGGAGCCTGCCTGATCGGTCATCCGACCGATCAGGACCAGGCCAGTCCGATCAGGCTGAATCCTGATCGGTCTGGGCGCTCTCAGATCGAACGGTGATTCGTTCGATCACATTAAATAGCGGTTGGTGGACTGATCCACCAACCTAATAACTCCCTCTAAACCTTACCTTCCCAAGCCCTAGCGCCAAAACCCCTCTTTCTTCCTTGCGCGTACGATCTCCTTCCTCTTGCTGTGCGTGTGAGTTCTCCTCCTTGCTATTGGTGTTCTCAGCAACTCCTTCCTGCGTGAGGGCTCCTGCAAGCTCGTGTCTTCTTCTTGTGTCGTGATCTGTTCTCTGTGCGCACCCTTGCGAGTGCTCTCTTTTTCAACCTGACCAGCTCTTCTTCGACTTATCTTCATGGCACCTAAGTAAGCTTGCGTTAAGCTTTTCCTTACTACTTCATGAGATTTGTGATGTTTAAGCTAACCATGTCTTTTTCTTGTGGTTTCTTTTTGTGTTGTGACCTTAATCTTGTCGTGTGTGTCTTCCCATATGATCAAATCTTATTGATTATTTGATTTTTGATCAACTCTTACCTTTGTGATCTTTTAACTTGTGCCATGATTATCATCTTGGTCCATTCAATTTGGTGTCGTGACTTTACCTCACCCTACTGATTTAACCAAATTCTGTGTCTTGATCTTGTGACCATTATCTTGATTAACTTGCACTCTTATTCCATCCTTTAGAAAGTCATCCAAGGGAAAGGAACCCGCTGAAGGGTCCAAGGGCAAAGGCCCTTCATCATCTGCCCCTTCACGAAGGCCTCAGCCTTCTTCAAGTTCCAGATTCCCTAACGCTGCTTGTGAGCAAGCGTTTCAGTCTCGAACCTTCAAGTTGCTTTCTTGCCGGTCAATTGATGGTCCCTTTCTGTCTGAGCATTGTCCCTCCATTATGGAGATAATTACTTCTACAACCTGGGCTTTCTTCTTTCCCTCGAACGGACAATAAACTATGACCTTGTTTCTGAATTTTACAATAACTTGCAACAAGGCCCTCAAGGAGGTTTTGAATTCACGACCCGGGTAGCCAAGAGGAATCTTGATTTTTTCCTATGACATCCTGGCAGAGTATCTTGGCGCTCGTCGATCGCCGAACTTTTATTCTATCTACCCAGAGCTTCCTGACCCCTTATTGCCTCCTTTTGCGGACGTCACCCCCGATGGCATTTATCAGCACTTCTTTGGCCACCCTCGACCAGCTGGTCTTGATGAGTTAGGGCCCGACTTTCCGACTTTTGCGGCCCTCCGTCTTTCCCCTACTGATTATGTTCTGTTCAAGATAATCACCAACTGCATTTTGCCGATCACCTCAAAACCCTTAACTGAGATCCGACCCTACCACTGCTTGATGCTCTATGGCATGCATCGCCGCCTTGACTTTGACATTATAGAGAGCATCTTTCAGTCGATTATTTCCTATCGTGAGCCCAGTCGTCGCACTGTGTATATGCCGTTCGGTCATGTCATCACTGACTGGCTTATGTCAGTAGGTGTTGATGTGACTAAGGGCAGGACAGTGCCCATGGTTAGACAGGATTGCCGATTGGGCAAACGCGCGTTTGCCAAATCTGGTATTGTTGTTGGGTCGGACGATCAGAGTCTTATCTGAAGGACGGGCGAGGTCTTGGTGAGCTTCCTCGAGGTGCACACGTACAGGTACTCGCAGCTCCGGCTGCACATCAGGAGGCGCCCGCCGCTGCTGCTGACTATGACTATGAGCCGGATCCAGACCTACGCTGACAGATTTCAGAGCTGGATCAGACCATCCAGCATGATCTTCATTTGAGGGAGCTCTGGCGTGAGGAGGTCCGGTCGGAGTTTCGATCCTTCGATCGCCGACTGCACGTGGTGGAGTCCGATGTCTCGGGGGTCCGTACTCTGCAGCAGACATGGTATGACGAGTGGCGTCGACACACGTTTCCTGGAGATGCGCCCTCTCGCAGTGCTGCACCGGAGTCCTTTGTACCTGATGACACGACTGATGACCCGATGCAGGACAATGACCCCCCCGCCCCCCGTTGACGATTGATTATTGATTATGCTCTGATCTTTCTTTGTGGTATCTGAGTATTTGACGGCTCTATCCGTTATGACTATTTGTCTGTTATGGCTTGGTGTTGACTTTAGTGCATGGATATGCATCTAACTATTTGTCTGTTTTGGTTGTATGATGCACTTGACTTTTCAGGCTATGTTTTATGCCTTACTTATCTGACTAGATTTTGCTTATGATTCATTCATTGGACTACTTACCTACCTTATTAATAGTTCTACTTTATTGCTATTCCCTGTTCATATGATACATATGATTGTCTTGCCATGATTTATATTTATCATATGTTTTTCAAAATAAATCAAATCTTATGTTGTTATGGGTTACCCTAGGGTTGAGGGGGAGTATGTTTAAACTTAACAACCCGTCTACACCCTTTTCGGTGTTTGACAAAGGGGAAGAGTGTGGTTGGTTAAGTTTAGGATGATTATGAGTTTAATGTTGTAGGGGAGGATCCTGATTCTCCTACAATTCAGAGATGTAAGATAATTGGATTCAAATCCCTAAACTTAAAATCGGGTTGTCAAACAACAAAAAGGGGGAGATTGTTGATGCAGTCTGACCCTGATTGTTGTTTTGGTGTTGACACCGATTTTAGTTTAGGTTGATAAGATGATTATGATTAAGTCCTGATCGGGGATTAGCACGGAGTGATTGAAATCCTAGCTTGGAGGGCTAGGTGTGGAAAAGTCCTAACCTGGAGGGTTAGGTGTGCAAAGTCCTAGCTTGGAGGGCTAGGTGTAGAAAAGTCCTAACCTAGAGGGTTAGGTGTGAAAAGTCCTAGCTTGGAGGGCTAGGTGTGGAAAAATCCTAACTTGGAGGGTTAGGTGTGGAAAAATCCTAGCTTGGAGGGCTAGGTGGATGAAATCCTAACTTGGAGGGTTAGGTGTGGAAAAGTCCTAGCTTGGAGGGCTAGGTGGATGAAATCCTAGCTTGGAGGGCTAGTGGATGAAATCCTAACTTGGAGGATTAGGTGTGAAAAAGTCCTAGCTTGGAGGGCTAGGTGGATGAAATCCTAACTTGGAGGGTTAGGTGTGGAAAAATCCTAGCTTGGAGGGCTAGGTGGATGAAATCCTAACTCGGAGGTTAGGTGATTGGAAATCCCGGTGAGTGAAGCCGGGTCCTGGTGAGTGAAGCTAAGTTGACTGAAGTCCCGGTGAGTGAAGCTAGGCACGGAGTCTTGGTCCGAGGGACTGAGCACGAGTCAGGGGAGGCTGGGAGCCAGTTCTCTTGACTTAGAGAGGGTTTGGCCTTGCCCAGATCGGTCTGGTGACCGATCAGGGAAGTTGGCACGAAGTTCCCTCGTGGATCGGTCTGGTGACCGATCCAGCGATGTCTGATTGGTTTGGTGACCGATCAGGGAGCTTCCAGTAACTTTGGCAAACCTACTGTTCGGCTCCTGATCGGTCTGGTGACCGATCAGGGAGAAACCTTGATCGATCAATCTGAACGATCAACTGTCGCGAGGTTTCTCACCCTGACCGATCAGACTGGAGCCTAATCGGTCAGGGAGTGTCCTGATCGGTCTGGTGACCGATCAGGAGTGTATTTCAGGCGGGATTGTGGCAAGCAGATTTCTGGACCCATCTGGTGATCGGTCAAGGTGACCGATCATATGAGCTTGCGATCCCAGGTTTCTCACTGGGGACCGATCAGGCTGGAGCATGATCGGTCTGGGATCATTCTGATCGGTCCGGTGACCGATCACTTTAATTTAAAATGCAATGTCAGACGCTCTGATCACGTCTGAACACATTGATTCCTCTGCTCTTAATCTCTGATACTTGATTCTCTGCTTGATTTTCTGTGCTAATGATCTGATCAAGTGTGCAGGTGATAGGAATGGATTCAAACACTCAAGGAGAGTCAATGGGAGTCTTTCCTTGGAGCAGGTTTGTCCGTTTTCCATCTCAGGTTGCAACGGATGCTGACACTGCTGGAGCTGCTGACTGGGGCTTGGCTGAGGGAAGCTCAGGGAGTCCAGGAGAGCTCAGTGGTAGCTGGCTGTTGCAGGTGAGCAGCTGGAGGCTATAGTGAGGTGGTGACCTAGCGATCAGTGAGCTGAGACTTAAGCGCTTGGTGGCAAACAAGTCTCAGTAACGAAGTTCTCCACATTGTGCTCTTGCGACAACTCTGTTCCATCATCTCTTGAGCAAGCAACTGTGAATCTGAAGCAACCCTCTGTTACTTGAGCATTTGGAAGAGAAACAAGAAGCTTGGCGAGTCCATCGGCAAGAAGACACGAAGAAGGGAGTTCTTGAGTGAGATCTGCGCTGGGTGGAGCACGGTGAGAAGTTTGCTTGTGTTCTTGTGGTTCTAAGTGCTCAGTAAGTTCCTTCTTGTGTTTCCTATACTTAATACTTGATCCATCTTGAAACACTGTGGAGAGGTTACTCCACCGAGAAGGAGGTTGCATTTTATCCCGATTTTTTGGGGCTTGATCTGCCGACGATCAAGGGATCGCCCACCTTACGGGCACGCCAAGGAGTAGGGGCAAGTTATCCCCGAACCTTGTAAATCCTCTTTATTAGCATTCTTGTGCTTGTGCTTAACTTATGGTTTAGATTCTGCATACTCTGTTTTTGTATTGCTTCCGCTGTGCTACTAACCCTTTGAGTGCAGAAAATCGAAAAGTGCTAAAGTTCAAGTGTCTGGCTATATTCACCCCCCCTCTCTACCATCTAAGTTCCAACAGTGTACTCTTCTCCTCCTTCTCCTCTTCGGATGAACATGAGGAGGATGTTGGATCGAGAGAATACGTTAGAGGGGGGGTGAATATCGTAGATCGTTCGGATTGAGAAAGAGAATACGCAGCGGAAAAAATCAAATCAAACAAACGCGAACACCAAGATTTTACTTGGTTCGGAATTGCGGTCGGCTCCTACTCCAAGGCCCACAGTCGTTGACCGTTTACTGCGGGCAATTCTATATGCGCAAAATAGTTTACAGAAAGATGTTACAAGAATAGTACAGTAAACTTAAAAACAGCTCTTTGTTACCGACGTCCGGTGTGGATTGTATTTCAGAGCAGAGGGACGTCGTTGGCGCTTGTATCTCGAGTTGGGAGGTTTCCGGAGCAGAGCGCTGGAGCAGAAGAGCGTAATAGCGTTGGAGAAAAGTGTTGTTCGAAGCCTTGGGGTCGAGGGGCTATTTATAGCCTCTGGGGGCGCCCGGAACGTTGGGGGCGCCCCCCCACGTGTCAGCCGATCCTAGCAACTCTCGGTCAGCGCTGATCCCTTCAAACTCGGGATCGAACTTTGACGGGGGCGCCCGGGACACTGGGGGCGCCCGGGTTGACTCTATCCGCTGGCTTCTCGCAGGCTTAACTCTTATCCGCTTCGTTGGCTTGAGCTCGGGGCGCCCGGAGCATCCGGGGCGCCCGGGAGCACGGGGGCGCCCCGCCCACTTAGCTTCTGAAGCGTACTTTTGCTCTTCTTGTTTTGTATTCACCTTGGGGGTGCCCGGGACACTGCGGGCGCCCGGGACACTGCGGGCGCCCTACTCAGCTTCTGCCTCACTCCTTTGAGGCTTTCTGAGCTGCAGATACTCGTTCCTTCAGTCCTGCATCCAGGGTTAGTCCAAAACAATATAGAGCAATAATGTATTAGTTTTATACAACCTTAGCTGTCTTGGTTCTGACTTTGGGTCTCCAAAATGGAGCCCTAGGTCGAGCCGACGCCTACTGTTCCCTCGACAGGGAACGCGTCCTCACCTACTCCTCTCAGGAGAGTTTACCTTTTGCAAACCGGATCCTCCAGTTGGACTTTTGCCCGATGCACCTGACCAGGTCTTCGTGCCCACCTTACGAGCAGGTCTTCGTGCCCACCTTCCGAGCAGGTCTTCTGTTCCCAACTCCTTGCCAGGGCTTCGTGCCCAGTCCTCAACCAGGACTTCGTGCCCACCTTCCGAGCAGGTCTTCGGTGCCCAGCTCCTTGCCAGGGCTTCGTGCCCAGTCCTTGACCAGGACTTCGTGCCCAGTGTACCTAGGACTTCTTTTCCTGTATACTTAGTGAACATGTTAGATCACAAATAAACTTAACTTTGAATCCTTTGCCAATATCAAAACAAGGTTCGATATGGTGCTTCCTGCACCAACAGAGGATTCATCCCATATGGCCTTCAAGGCCTTCTTCTTCTTCTTGGATTTATCCTCCTTCTTCTTGAGCTTTAGACAATCCTTCTTGAAGTGCCCTTTCTTGCTACGCTCATAGCAAGTAATATTAGACTTATCAATCTTAACTTCACTAGGGTTACCTTTACCCTTGAAGCGCCGACTCTTCCTCATCATCCTTCTAACAAAATTGGTCATCTCGGAGGAAGAAGACCCGCTGCCATCTTCGTCGGAATCGGACTCGGATGAGGATGAAGATGAAGATGAAGATGAAGAAACCTCCTTCTCCTTCTTCTTCTCCTTTTTCTTCTTGTTGGTCTTTTCCCCTACAACTAAGGCAATCTCCTTCTCCTTGGGGCATTTGTTAGCCATTTCATGAAGCTCCATTTCACAAAATAAATCATCTAACTTTACAATTGACAAATCCTTAGAAACTTGTAGGCATCCACCATGGATGACCACAAGGCATTCCTTGGAAAAGCTTTTAACACATACCTCACAAGGTCGCGGTTCTCAACCTTTTCATCAATGGAGTGGAGACCATTCACTACCTCTTTGAATCTACTATGAAGTTCGCTTACCGTTTCAATCTCCTTCATGGAGAGGTTTTGTAGTTGATTGAGGAACAAGTCCCTCTTGGCAATTCTTGAGTCTCGGGTACCCTCATGAAGCTCGATGAGCTTGTTCCACAAGTCCATTGCGCTTGTAAAGGGACCAACCTTGATGAGTTGGTCTTTGTTCATTCCACATTGTAAGGTTACCACCGCCTTCGCATCGGCTTTACCTTTTCATGTTTGCTCCGCCGACCACCGTGAAGACTCCAATTCTTTACCCTCCGCGTCTCTTGGAGGAGTGAAGCCCTCCTTCACGGAGAACCACATTCCGATGTCGGTCTTGAGATAGTATTCCATGCGAGACCTCCAATATTGAAAATCGAACCATCGAAGAAGGGAGGTCGGGTGGTGCTAAATCCTTCTCTCAAAGCCATCGTTGATAGCTCTCGGTTGTTAATCCGCTTGAACAGAGCCCCAAGCTCTGATACCACTTGTTGGTGCTTGGATGGCTAGAGAGGGGGGGGTGAATGTAGCCAGACACTTGAAACTTAGCAGTTTTTATATTTTCTCTGCACTTCAGAGATTAGACAGCGAAAGCAAAATAAATGCAAAAACTAAGTGCAGAAACTAAGTAACAAGCAAGAACTCTAACGCAAGGATATACAAGGTTCGGGGATAACTTGCCCCTACTCCTTGGCGTGCCCATGAGGTGGGCGATCCCTTGATCGTCGGCAGATCAAGCCCCGGAAATCCGGATATCAAATCCTCCTTCTCGGTGGAGAAACCTCTCCACACAAATGGTCTCAAATGTATCAGAAATTAAGCATAGAGACAACAAGAAAGATCTTATAGATCGCTAGCAAAGCCCAAGGATGAGAAATGAGAGAGCAGATCACCGAGCACAGCACAGCGCCACCAACGCAAGAGCTCCCAACTCTTCGTTTGCTTGCTGATCCACTCGCGACTCCCTCCACAGAATCAAGGTTACAGCTTCACAACAGATCGTTCAAACGATTCACCGTAATGCACACAGATGATTTAGCAAAGCTATCGATGTGGAGAACCTTTTCAGCTCCTTCTCCACTCCACGGCTTATCCTGCTTCCATCGCCAGGTCACACGCTCCTCTGCAGCAGCTCCTAGCAGCTCACTTGCAACAGTCAGCTACCCCTGACCTCCTATGGACTCACTGAATCCCCTCCAGTCGAGCCCCAGGTCATCAACTCCTCAGCCGTTGCAGCTCACGCCAGAGGACGTTACAACCTGCGGAAGCAAACAACCAAACCTGCTATAGCGAAAGCTTTCGTTTGACTCCCCTTGGATGATCCCTGAGTCACCTGCACACTTAGCAGCTCATTAGTGTAGCAAATCAACAGCGAATCAAACAATCAGAAGTTAAGAGCAGAGAAAGAAGATGTGATAAGACGTGATCAGAGCGTCTGACAGCGCGTTTGAATTAAAGTGATCGGTCACCGGACCGATCCACAGCTTTGCTGGGATTCCCAGCTTTCGCAGCCACAAGGGCCTGATCGGTCACCAGACAGATCAGGCTATGCCCTGATCGGTCAGCAGACCGATCAGGAAGCTCTCCGACCGATCAGGCTCCAGCCTGATCGGTTATAAGGAGGAGTCCGCGACACTTGATCGTTCACCAGAATGATCTGAACAGTATCCCAGATCGGTCACCAGACCAATCAGGAGCCGAACAGAAACCAACCTAAACCTTTCTATTCTCTCCCTGATCGGTCACCAGACCGATCAGGCTGTGCCCTGATCGGTCAGCAGACCGATTAGGAAGCTCTCCGACCGATCAGGCTCCAGCCTGATCGGTTATAAGGAGGAGTCTGCGACACTTGATCGTTCACCAGAACGATCTGAACAGTATCCCAGATCGGTCACCAAATCGATCAGGAGTCGATCAGTAAGGTTCCCAAACTCACTATATGCTTCCTGATCGGTCACCAGACCGATCAGGAGTCGATCAGTAGCCCAACAAGGTCACTGTGTGGTCCCTGATCGGTCACCAGACCGATCAGTCATCGTTGGATCGGTCACCAGACCGATCCACGAGGGAACATCGTGCCAACTTCCCTAATCGGTCACCAGACCGATCCAGGCAAGGTCAAATCTCCTCCAAGTCACGAGAACAAGCCTCCATCCCTTCTCTAACTCGTGCTCAGTCCCCCGGACCAAGACTCCATGCCTAGTCTCACTCACCGGGACTTCAACCTAGCCCTCCAAGCTAGGACCTGGCCCTCCAAGCCGGGATTTCATCCAACCTAGCCCTCCAAGATAGGACATGACCCTCCAAGCCAAGGTTTCATCCACTTAGCCCTCCAGGCTAGGACCTGACCCTCCAAGCCAGGATTTCATCCAACCTAGCCCTTCAGGCTAGGACCTGACCCTCCAAGCCAGGGTTTCATCCACCTAGCCCTCCAGACTAGGACTTTTCCACACCTAGCCCTCTAAGCTAGGACTTTTCACACCTAGCCCTCCAAGCTAGGACTTTTTACACACCTAGCCCTCCAAGCTAGGACTTTTCACACCTAGCCCTCCAAGCTAGGACTTTTTACACACCTAGCCCTCCAAGCTAGGACGTTTCAACCATCCAAAGCCCAGTCCCCGACCAGGACTTAATCATAATCATCTCATAACCTAAACTAAAATCGGTGTCAACACCAAAACAACAATCAGGGTCAGACTGCATCAACACCAAGCACATGTGAAGTCCCCTAGGTCCAATAATGAACCTATTTAGGACTCTTTCCATTTCTTCAAGTCTTACCCTTAAGGCTTGATTTTTCAATTCTAGGGCTCTAACCCTAGAGTCAACATGTCCACCTTAGACACTCCTAGACTTACCCACCTTTCTAGGCATATGTCTCCCCTTTTTGGGATTAATGCATTGATCATTAACTACCTTCCTCACCTTAGGCATGGTAGTTTGGGTCCTATTTAGTCTAGCCTTGGGTAATGACTTCCTAGGGTTATCTACCTTTTTAACCCTATTCCTATTATTATACCTAAATCCATGATTATGCTTGGGTAAATAATCTACATTATTTTTAACAAACATATAGGAATTTGAAATTCGATTAAATTTTAAATAAGAGATTACCTTTCCTTTTACCTTTGAAGCTCCCTGATAACCATCATTTTTGTTGATTATTTTAGGCTATAAAATCCATGTTTGATCCACACTTTATATGCTTAAGTTTGCAATTGTATTAAGTTTCGTGTATTTCCTCTATTTTGGCTTTTAATTCAAATCTTTGTATATTTGGGATATTTTTGGCACTAAATTTGAATATCATTTTGTAGGCTTCAATTGATCATGGACCTAGATCAAATCGGGTCAGACTTGAGTCAGCATTGGATCCAGATCAAAGGGATCAAGCATCGGATTTTTAGGAGCCGTCCATTCCAGAGAACGGCTAGATTTGAGCTATCGGTCAACTTCTGATCAATCCGAGTTCAAGATAGAATCACTCATGACTATAGATCAAGATCTGAAAATTTCAACCAAATCAGAAGTAATCTGACCGTTGGATCAAGCTCAAGATGTTCTAGACCATCCATTCAAGAAAAAGGAAGATCTGGACCATCCGCCACTGATCTGGTTAATCCGAGCTGGGATAGGTAGATCAGGACCACTGATTGGTATCTGTGGAGCTTGGTTCAGATCTGAAGAGATCCGACCGTTGGATGAAGTCAGATTGATCTCAGTCGTCTGTTGCTTCCATCATAACTTGGCCGAACCTAGTGCTGGACTGAACTCAAGCTGAGCTGTGAGCTGCTGGGCTGAACCGCTGAGCCAAACCCAACTTTTGAGCTCTGGCTGGGCTGAATTGAACCAAGGCATTGGCTGAACCAAGCTCTAACTTGGCTAACTGAACCTGGACCAAACCTAGCTGTTGGCTTGGCTGATCGATTGAACCCAACGCTGGGCTGAGACTGAGCCAAACCGCTGAAGCCAGGCCAAACAAAAAGGAAGGCAGAACGCGAAGCTAGGGCAGACGCGGAGAGGCGACACACACGGACGAGACGAGGGGTTCCCGACTCGATCACCTCTTCTCCACTCTCACCGCCGGCGGCTCTCATCCATCTTCATCGCGTCGGCCGGTCTTCTGACTTCCCACTCCATCTCTTCTTTCGGGGTTCGAAGAGGAGTTTCCCCCATTTTCATCACCGCTGGCCGGACGAGCTAGGACTCTGGGGGTTCCGAACCCTAGCCGAACGTAGCCGTCGCAGCATGTCCAGCACCACCACCACAGTTAGGACTCTAGGGGTTCCGAACCCTAGCTGATCCATCTCCTTCGCCAGCTTCTTCTCGGGTTGAGGGAAGTGATCTCCATCTCCACCGCCGTTAGCCATTAGATCTTCTTCCCAGTTTTATTTTTCTTCAGTATTTTCTTTCTCAGTAGTTTCAATTCCAGTAATTTCATTCATAGCAATTTAATTCCAGCAGTTATTTCTTTTGTGCCTAGCATATTCTTCTTTATCTGATCCAATTCTTCACAGTTTGTTTTCTTCAGCGATCCACTTCACAGCAGTTTCAATTTCCAGCACTTAATCAGAATTACAGATCCAGCAGTGTCATCTTCTATCCAGAAATTCATACAGCTTTTGATCAATTCCAGCAGCAATTCATTCACAGCAACACTTGTTGTCCTAAGATTTCTTCATCAGCTTCCAACAGTAGCAATTCATTCACAGCATTCCATCCTTTCAGCGAGATTCGACAGCCACAATACTTAATAGCAATTCCATTCATACCCACAGCTCTTCATTCGGCAGAATTTCCTTTCTTCACAATAGATTTGGCAGCAATTTCACTTTCTGGCAGCAACTCAAATTCCGACAGTAGCTTAGTTATCCTATTTGGTGGGTTAATTGCGTTGTTAGTTGAAGATTGCTATTAATTGATGAATGTTTGAGATAGTTGTTGAATTTTGTATTTGATGAACTTCCCCAATTCAAATGGCACGCACCTTTATCATTTTAATACATGCTCAACTTGTGTTTGGTCAAATGCCTCTTAGAACAGTACTTTCAATTGTGATGTTTCTTAGTTGCTTAATTCTTGTTGTGTGTTGCTCTTCCTATTGCTTTTAGTTATATGTCTTCATTACATGCAATAAGTTAGGTCAGATTAGATTTCTTTAATGTTGTAGGTTTTGTTCTGTGTCTAATTTTCTTGAATGCTTCTTTCATGTTGTCTTTCTCTTTTCTGCAAGTATAATTTAGATTAGATTAGATTTCATTACCTACATTGTCTTTCCTTAATTAGAACTAATTTCATACCTACTTGCTATTTCTTTTACTAGTATTAACGTTTAAATCCAAAACCCAGTTTCATATCTAAAACCCAAAAGCAATAAAATACGATATTGAGAATTATCATGCACCAACTACATTCGTTGGGAGACGACTCGAGTTACTCTATGCTACATTAGTTTAGAGGAGTTCGATTCTTTAATTGTATTTGAAACCGTGACACGACTGAAACGGTCATCACTCCCCTTGATTTGAGCTCCTCTTCTCTAATTTCTTCAAATGCCCTAGCTTCTTGAGCTCTCCTTTCCTTTGACATTTTGTGTGGTAATTGCCCTGCTCACCACACGTGAAGCAAATCATATGCTTCTTATCATTCTTTGTTTCATCCCTACAACTCATATTAGTTTTCAAATTATTTAAATTGAGTTTAGGGTTTACTTTCATTTTACCTAATAGACACTTGTCCTTATAGTGCCCCTTCTCATTGCACCTAAAGCAAATGATGTGATCCTTTGACTTTGCTTTGGTAGAGGTGGAGGCTTCTTCTTGCTCTAGCATTGAGGATGGTCTCCCCCCCCCCTCAAATCTCTCTTTGCCCCCCCCCCCCCCAATCCTTGAAGTGGAGACTTCTTCTATTTTTCCTCACTTGAGGATGTTGACGATTCCACTTCCTCCTCCTCTTTAGATGTTGAACTCGATTCAACCTTCGATTGATCCTTCTCCTTCTCTTGGACCAATGACCCCTTTTCCTTGGGCTCCTCCCCTCCATGTCCTTGTGGAGAATTTTTGTGTAGAGCTATCACCTTTCTCCATAGCTCATACGCATTTTTAAACTCACCTACACGGAACACGATATAAGAAGGTAATAAATTTAACACAATTCTAGTTACCTCCTTATCCGCTTCCGCTTCCTCCATTTGTTCCTTTGTCCAATGCCGGGATCGGAGGCGTTTTCCCTTCTTGTCCGTTGGAGCTTCGAATGGAACCTCCAATGCGGTACAATGGTCCCAATTCATTTGGAACCAAGTCTCCAACCGCTTCCTCCAATAATCGAAGTCGTTTTGATCATATGGAGGTGGGATCCGAGAATCCCATCCTAGCGGACCTTCCGAGTCCATCTTCCTTTAGCACCTTTGCTCTTTTGGCAGTTAGTCCAACAACAGTGATCCCGACTCGGATACCACTTATTGGGACTGGTGCATACGACTAGAGGAGGGTGAATAACCGATCACCCACTTGATTTCCCGATTTCTTCCTACACGTGTTAGCAAGTGCAAGCGGAAACATAAACTATAAACTAAAACAATACTAACACCAAACCTTTACGTGGTTCGAAGATGATACTCCTACTCCACGGCTGTCCGTAAGGTGGACGATCCCGATCCGTCGTTGGATGACTCCCCCAGAAAGCCTTCGTCTAGCTCGCATCGCTCCTTGGAGAAACCACGCCACAACCTTGCCTCAACGCCTAAACACTTGTAGACTACTAATAAGCCTTGCCCAAGCTTATTTCGTCAACTTTTGCCCAGCTTAACCGAGCTCTCTTAAATAGAGCTCGACCTTGAAACAACCATTACCAGTCGACTGGTTCACTTGGATTCAAACGTTATAGCCCAACGTTCGAATTCCAGCCGACACCAGTTGACTGCACAGAAGATCAGTCGACTGATCTTTCTGTGATCAACACCAGTCGATTGCTATATGCAACAGTCGACTACTCAAACCCTAAACCTAGGGTTTCAACCCCAAGTACAGTCACTCAACACTCGTCCTCGCCCGACCAACCTAGACCTAGCCTTCTAGCCTTCTCCATCAACCTTGCATCCCTCGGATGCCTCTCTATCCTTCACGCCTTGCCTTCTGGAGCTTCCTTCGGTCTCGATCCTTGTTGTTGAGTCTTTCTTTGCCAAGATGTATTTGGACTTTTTTTCTTTGTTGTACCTATACCCTGCATACTCACAATGCATATTAATTTTTTCTTTAGATCTGTATTTTTTATTTTTTAATTTACACAGGGATTTTATCATTTTTTTAATTCTAAAATATAACTGATCAGGAGGTATAAAACATACCTCACTTACCATATCCGTTTTGAAGTCCGAAGTTCCCCCTTCGTCGCTGTTGTCCTCTAAGGTGGCTCCCCGTTTATCGATGCTCTCATTCTCTTGGTATGAAGTCATCAGAGCAAGTCCAGCGTGTTCCTCGAGATCTGAGTCTTCCGATGAAGACTCGCCCCAAGTCGTCTATAGATTGTATGCTTTTGTCTTTTGTGTCCCTTTTCCTTTGTTCTTCGCTTTGGGGCAGTTTTCCTTCACGTGTCCTTCTTTGTTGCAATTGTAACAGCGGATCTTCCTTTGCTTCTTACGCTACACCTTATTAAATTTTTTAGTTTTAAAATATTTGGACAACTTCCTTACCATATATGTTGCGTTCTCATTATTTCTGAAGAATCCTCTTCATGTTGGATACTTCTCGTGCCTAGGGCGATGTTGTCCGATTTTCTTTTTCTTGAACATCTAGATTCGTGAAGTTCTAAGGTGGAAAAAAGTTCCTCTAAGGTACTCACCTTAAGGTCCTTAGAGATGTAGTAGGCGTCGATTATTGAGATCCAGTTAGGGGTTCTCGAGAAGATGTTCAATGTGTACCTTTGCGCATCCCGATTTCTTACTGATTCTCCGAGATTGTTGAGTTCTGTCATCATCTCCTTCAGCTTAGCGTGAAGTTGTGCTACTGATTCTCCTTCTTCCAGTCGAAGGTTGCTGAGCTGATTCCGAAGTAGATTTCTTTTTGCTAATTTGGCTTCGGAGGTACCTTCATGGAGTTCAAGAAAATTTTCCCAAAGATCCTTCATTGATCGGTAGTTCCCGACTCGGTTGACTTCTTGTGTAGGGAGCACGGTTAGCAGATGGTATTCTGCTTTTCCGTTCGCCATAAAGTCAGCCTATTCCTTCTTAGTCCACTAGCTTTCATCCTTGGGTTTGTTGTCGACGTTCTTCAGAGCTACAAAATCATTTTTCATTATTAAAATCAAATCGAAATCAGTTTTGAAAAAAAAATCTACACTTTACGCTTCTAACTCGCAAACTCCCTCTCAAACTTTGGCGGGTAGATGGCTGGTCCGACCATTTTGTTATTTCTTCAGACGGTGGTTAGTCCTTCTGGAGCGTCTTTGCTCTGATATCAATTGAGGGTGATCGAAGGTCAACAAAAGGGAGGTGAATTGCCCCTGAAAAAGAAAACTCAATCTTTTATTTTGACTTAACAAAGATGTTTGTTAGCATAAATAATATAAATAAATAAAGCAAACAGTAAATGAATATGCTATGGATTTTACTTGGTTTGCAACCGGGGAGGTTGCTAATCCAAGGCTGAATATAGCTCGATTCTCTTGAATAAAACTCCTTTAGGCAGAGAAGCCTCTTACACGTGGAAAGCTCAGAAAAAGAAAGAAAGAAAGATTACACCAAAACTAGTTTTCTAATACTTGGAATTGATGGAATAAATGAAACTGAGCTCCAAGGATCTATTTATAGCCCCGGTAGGAGTTATCCATTTGCTGACATGACACTTATAGGGCGCCTGACACGTGGCCTGACGCTTATCCAGAAAGCAACGTTCGCAAACGGCTAGAATTAGCCTCTCGGGCGCTTGATAGCATAGGGGTGCCCGAGTGCTCAGGCGCCCGAAACCCGGGCGCCCGTATGCTCACGAGCGCCCAACAGTGGCTGCTTTGGTCAGCAACCGCTGACCATTCTCCAGCCTATCTTCTGGTCTTCTTGGGTGATTTTTGGCCAACCGAAGTTAGGCTCACCCGAACCCGATTTCGACCTTTCGCCCCTCAAGCATCCTTCCTCCCGGCTTCTCATCCCTTAATATCGCACACGTTCTTCTCGCTCCACCAACGTACTCTTCTACAGAACTCTGCATCCCTCGGATGCACCGAGCCCGTCAGCTCCCTCTCCATGCCATCCTTCTCGACGGCTGCACTACGTCTTCCGCTCGACTTCTTGTACTCCTAAGTTCCTATACACTTAGACACAGGGATTAAACACACCAGAACTTAACTTAAATAAGTTGATCACATCAAAATCAACCTGGGGTACTTACATTATTGGTCCCGTGCAGGTCAGATAGAGGGGCATTAATAGCTCTACAATTACAAATAATATCCTTTTCAATATCTTAGCAACAATGATAGATTAGATTACAGTTAAATCAAATATGAACAACATAAAAGAAACTAGTAAGAGATCAAGATTTACTTGGTTGCAACTAGGCTGGTTGCTAATCCAAGACAGTGAAAAGCTCTACTAAGAAAACTCCTTCAGTGTAGACGAAAAAGCCTCTTACAGACATTGTAAATCTCGTAGAAGAGTTAGGAAATTGAATACAAGTTGTTATTTCTTCTACCTAGCTCTAGGGGCTATTTATATATATTACCATTGTGCTAATATGACACTGAGGCGTCATAGTTGTGATCTGAGATGCTTTAGTTGGATAAGATTTTATCCATGACGGCAATGGTAACTGTTGATTATTTTTCGATCTGAGGCACTTCAGTTCCAACTCGAGGTGCCTCAGTTCCGACCTTAGCCGCCATGGATATCAACTGAGGCACCTCAACTTTGTGTATGCCAAAAACTTAGTCTTTTCAACTGAGGTGCCTCTAGAGGTAACTGAGGTGCCTTAGTTGACCTTTTGGTCAAAGTCAATATTCACATTGACTTTTCTCCGTCGTCGTCTGCTTTAGTGATTTCTTGCCAAACAGAGTTATGCCCACCCGAACCCGATTCCAACCTTCACCTTAAACGGGCTTCCTCACCGGCTTCTTATCCCTTGGGCATTGCGCACACTCATCTCATCCACAGATGTACTCTTCCGCAGTCTTTGTGTCTCTCAAATGCACCGAGCTTGTTTACTCCCTTCCCGTGTCATCATTCTCGTCTACTGCGTCTTCTGCTCCCAATCTTCCCATTTTTCACGTGCATCAACTCATGTTAAGTTAGGATAAACTAAACATAGAAATAACATTGTTTTATAACAAAAAAAATGAAGCATTTTAGCACATGAAAAAGTTTGCAATTAGGACCTCCCCTTTAACTTAACTTTCACATTCTCCCTCATTGATCACTTTAAAAAATGGGATTTTTTAACTAAATTTTTCAAAAAAACATTTCTAAGTATTTTTGAAATTAAAAATTTGATTTTTAAAATAAATCATTAAAATTCGTCTAATGGTTAAAAATAACTGAGAAAATGTTTACAAGTAGATAACATAATTACCTATTAAAATATTTTAAACAAAATAAAACATGCTTTCAAAAGATTTTGAATTTCTAAAGTAATTTATTTCTAACTACTAAGCAATTTATTTCAAATACGGATTTAGTCTTCCAAAATACTTAACTTTTGAGTTAGAAACATTTGAACATGCATGATTTTTTAACAAGTCTATTTGTTGTTTTAAATTTGCATTTTCATTTTTTTAGTTGATCATATAGTTCTAGTCAATATGCAGAAGCTAATTTTCTTTTCAGATCATTATTTTTGCTTTTTAATTTGCATAATGATGTAGTCAACTATTTGATGTCATGATATAATTGATCAGGAGATAGCAGGCATACCTCATTTACCATATCACGTTCGAAATTGGAAGCTCCCCCTTCATCGCCGCTTTTTTCTGATATGGCTCCCTCTTCATTTATGCTCATCTCGAAGGTTGTTTCATCATCCTCTTGGTGCCTTGCCATTAGTGCAAGTATAGTGTAGCTTTGATCTCGAACTCAGATGATGATGTATCGTCCCATGTTGCCTTCTGGTTCTTATGCTTGGACTTATTTGCCTTTTCTCCTTCAATTTTGGGGAGTTATCTTTTATATGCCCTTGTTCATGGCAATTGTAGCATTTGAATTTTTTTCTCCCGGAGAATGCTTCTTGCCCTATATCTTATTAAAACTTTTCGATTTAAAATATTCATTTAGCTTTCTTATATGTACACAATTTCCTCTTGATCAGCTGAAGACTCCGCATCCGGTTCGACCTTCATCATGTTTAAGGCAATATTGTCCATCCTTTTAATTCTTCCTGCGCACTGAGACTCATGAAGTTCTACCGTAGAAAATAATCCTTCTAAAGTACTTACCTCTAGATCCTTGGTAATGTAACAAGAGTTGATTATTGACATTCATTTTGGCGTTCTTGGAAATACGTGTAGAGCATACCTAAACGAATCTCGGTTTGGTATCGTTTTTACGAGATTCGTGAGTCCAATGATCAGCTCCTTGATCTTGGCATATAGTTGAGCCACCATCTCTCCTTCTTACATTCAGAGGTTGGTTAGCTGAGTTCGAAGTAGATCCCATCGTGTAAGCTTTGCTTCCGATGTTCCCTAGTGCAGTTCTAGAAACTTTTCTCATAGTTCTTTTGCCGATGTGTAAGTTCTAATTCGATTGACTTCTTGAGCCGGTAATACGGTTAGTAGGTGGAACTCTACTTTTTCGTTGACCACTAAGTCAACTTGCTCCTTCTTCGTCGAGGGATGCTCTTCCTTGTCTTTGGCCACTACAAAACCATTTTTATAATTGGTAATAATTCAAAGTCATTCTTAAAGAATACCTCCATCCAACGTTTCCATATTGTAAACTCTCCCTCGAACTTTGGTGGGTAGATATTGGGTCTGGCCATCTTCTTGGTGCTTTATCTGGTGGTTAGTCCTTCAAAAACAAAACTCACTCTGATACCAATTGTTAGTCCCGTGCAGACTGACTATAGGGGGTGAATAGCCCTACAATTACAAACTATATCTTTTGTAATATCTTAGCAAAAATGACAGATTAGATAGTAGTTAAATAAAATATGAACAACATAAAAGAAACTAGTAAGAGACCAGGATTTACTTGGTTGCAACCAGAGTGATTGTTAATCCAAGGTAGTCTGACTTCTCATCCCTTGGGCATCGCGCACGCTCATCTCGTCCACAAGTGTACTCTTTTGCAGTTTGTGCGTCCCTCGGATGCACCGAGCTTGTCGGCTTCCTTCTCATGTCATTCTTCTCGTCTGTTGTGTTTTCTACACAACTTCTTGTGCTTCTAAGTTCCTGCACATTTAGACACAAGGATCAAATATAACTAGGACCCAACTTGACTTGGTTAATCACATCAAAATCAACCCGGGGTACTTACAAGGGCCTCATGGTCGCCTCGAGTAAATTGTCCTTTTCAAGCAACCGGACAATTTTTGCATTCCCAATGCATACAATTAAGGCTGCCTAACATGCCGAAAAAGTCGTGCCTCTACTCATGTATTTGAAGTAAATGTTGATAATCATCGACATTGTGTCTTCTCAAATATCGCTCACCCATTACTTTAATCACACATCTACAAAAGTTAAGCAAGCAATTGATTGTCGTTGTTTCTGTTGGTGCAATTGACACAAGTTTGATTGATACGATCATAGGTTTTGATGTGTGTGCCAATATGATTAAGTTAGACTTTCATATTGGTTTGATGTGTGTGTTTGAGTCATGCAAAACTTAGTGGAACACATATGAGGAGCTTGGTGCGGCCAAGTATGGAACTCACATATGGGAAATCTCATCCTGGTGTCCGGGTCCTTGAGTCGGTGAAGGATACACATCCAAGAGATCGTCGAATGAGGAGCAACGAAGTAGAGACGAGGGAAGCAGACTTTAAGGCACACACGAAGGATAACATCAGGACGAGCCGAGGGCTTGGATGCATCCGAGGGATGAGAGCCAAAGGAAGAAAGATTCAAAAGGCGACTTCGAAGAGGATGAGGGTGAGTGTGTAAAAAGATCAATTGAATGGTAGGGACACCAGTCGACTGAACCTTTTGTGAGATTTGAACAGTATGATTAGTTGACTGGTCTGGGTGTTAGTCGACTGTTCTGTTCGAAAACTAACCGTTTGGCTAGTCGTTGGCTGAGCACCAGTCGATTGGTCATGGTGGTAGTTGACTGGTGTCGGGGCTGAGCTGCTTTGCTTTTTTTTTTCAAAAAGAAAATTTTATTCCTGAAAAGGAAAATCCATATTAGAAGGGGGGCCAAACCTGACCTTCTAATACAGAATAACAAAGCTCCCAAACAACTTTTCAAAAATTACAAAAAAAAACGGTAAACTATGAGTCTGCACCGATCCCAGTCAGCTCTTTTGCAATTATTCATATCAGAATCAGCCCATAACCACCTATCTTCTCTTTACCTGTAGCTCTTTTGCTCAACCTTGATTACCCACAGCCTGAGACAAGGATACTTCTAACACCTAACTCCTCTGGATTCATAATAGTCTGATCATAAAAGAAACCCTTAGTGTCCATAATCATTCTCCACAATCTCCGTACACCAACAATATCGATGAAAAAAGCAGGAACCATCATTCATCAATTCAACTAAGCACCCAAAGAGACAAAATTATCCCTTACACGAAACCTGCACCGGCCAACAAAAACTCATTACTCAATTTCTTTAAAGCCATCAAATAACCCCTATTTAAAATGTAGATTGCATGATCTCTCAAAGATCAACAAAATCCATCACAATACGCATCCACCAGAATTCCAGAACAATCATAACAATCCATCCTTTTTACCATCATTTTAAGTTCAAACAATTATTAGATCTTCACTGCATCAGCCTGAAACTTTCGGAGCAACCATCCACTTCAAAGCAACACAGCAAATATCAGAAAACCACAATCAGAGAAAACCCAAAGAACAATTGATGATATAGATCTCATAACCAAATCAATATGCATATTCATTAACTTCCCTCAACCAGACAATAAATTTTTTGTCTAATTCTGATTAGTTTACATAGATGCCCCCGAAAGCCACAGCCAGAAAAAATAGCCAGAGAAAACCCAGAGGACTTCAGCATATGTAGATTCTATATAACATCAATATATGTTTTCCATTAATTCCATCCACCAGTCAATCTATTTCCTGTCACATTCTGATTAATTATGATAGAGATAATCATAGCCAAAGACTCCAGAATCTATATAAAAAATGACCCATAATTTGTACATCATAAACAGCTTCAGTAGCTATCCAGCCCAACCCGTGTGTCAAAGAGTGACAATAAATTCCCCACCACTAGGATGAATTCTCAATATCACACCATTTAATCACCTCCATTTCATGACCACAATACACATTTGAGGCCTCCTTAACTACTTCCTCTCCTCCTAATAATATTTTAGTGACCATCTCAAGTATGGTAAACCAATCCTATCAATTCTACATATACCAAACAGTTCTCTATCAATTTTCTGTTTTAATAACACACGCTCCCTAGGAATTTTAAAAGCTTGATTCGCAAGGAAATTTGCAGCAGCATTAGCTTCCCTGTATATATGTGAACAATGAACTTTATATTTCTGTATCAATCTTTTTATTTTCAAAACCAGATTTCTAACTTCCCATGAAAAGAAAGGATCCTCAAGAATACTCAGCGCCACCAGAGAATCAGATTCCAGCCAAATAGGAAGGAATTTACCCTCCACGCACACCTCCAAACCTTTCTGTATTGCAATTAACTCTGCTCTCAGATTAGATCCTTTTCCAACGATTCCCTGCTTTGTCAACATCACTTGCCCTTCATGATCACGAATTATAACTCCATATGACGATTCTCCTGGATTACCTTTGGAGCACCCATCCGTATTAAGTTTGAACCATCCGAAGGTCGGCTTCTTCCAGTATACCAGAGATATAGTATTGATATATTTTATCCTCGCTATGATACCCATAGCTTTGGCTGCCACGCAGTATCCTTTCCAATGATATTGTTTAATGATCCTAGCTTCCATACCAACTATCAAAAACTGAATTATTCTTAGTATCACTTTGTGCGCATCCATCTTGATACCTCTATGCTTACCATCATTACGCGTAGTCCATAAAAACCATTTAATCAGAAAAGGAATTATTTCTCTAATTTGTCCACTCTGTGACCAAACAGAACCATTTTTCCAGCTTTCCAAATTTCGCCATCTAGACACTTCAAACACCTTAGCAAAGAAACTCCATACCTCCACAGCCACCGGCCCTTGGAAGAATAAATGTTCCCACAATTCTTCAGACTTACAGCATTGACATTTTGATGCCAGGGAAACTCCCCGTTTTTGTAAAACCTCCTCAACTGGTAATTTTTGTCTCAAAAATCTCCATCCAAAAAATAATATTTTAAGGAGTAATAATTTACTCCAAACTACCCTCCAAATCTCCTCTTTTTCTTTTGCATCTCGGGCTATTTCCCATGCTGATTTTATTGAAAATTTTCCACCAGTTGATACTGTCCACATAATTTGATCCTTCAATCTCGGTTGTACCTCAATATTGGTCACTTCCTCTACAAGTGTTGATGGCAAGAACCTTTGAATCATATCAGTCTTCCATATTCCATTCTCCACAAAATCCGCCACCTTTCTTTCTGGATCATCCACCCAACTACACAATCTGTACATAGGGCCACTGTCCAACCATGCATCATACCAAAAATTAATTCTCCCTTCTCCTACCATCCAGCCAATGTATCTCTCTGCATAACTACGAATTTTAAGCATTTGACGCCAACATGGTGAGGCTTTGCTTTTCAAATTCACCGTAACTGGAGATGAAACTCCACAATACATTCTCATTAAGAAATCTGCCCATGGAGTTTTTTGTTCCCTGAACCGAAACCATAACTTCATAGCCATCGCCTTAGCTACCTCTGATAATTTTCTTATCCCCAATCCACCTTCTGATTTAGGTCTACAAATCTCATTCCAAGCCACCCAATGTGTCTTTTTAATATCTCCGTGAGAACCCCAGAAAAATCCTGCACAAATCATTTCTATCTTATGAAGAATTGACAAAGGAGGGAGGATTACCTGAAGTAAATACAAAGGCATCGAAGCTAACACACTCTGTATAAGAATCAAACGCCCGCCATGAGAAAGTCTCGAAATATTCCATCCCATTAACCTTTTCCGTATTCTTTCTATCAATGGCAAGAAAAAGCATGATTTCCTCTTACCCGCAATTATAGGAACTCCCAAATAATTCATTGGGCGCACACCCTCCCCAAAACCTGTAATTGCAGTTATTTTCAGTTTTCTGACACTTGATATACTTTTTGAAGGATAGAATTTGCTCTTAGCTGCATTAATAGCTTGCCCCGTGAACTTCTCATAATCATCAAGAAAGCCCTTTACTCTTTTAACACAGTCCACTGACCCATTCATGAATACCATTACATCATCCGCATAAGCTAGATGTGATATCTTCATATTACATCCTATTACAAAGCCTATCTTTGGAAAATTATCAAGTAGCTCATTCAGCCCTCTTGATAGCAACTCAGCTCCCATGATAAACATAAAAGGAGAACTTGGGTCTCCTTGTCTAAGCCCTCGTTTCGCCTGAAAAAAGCCAGAAGGGTGCCCATTTATTCTAACAGAAAACCAACAGTTTGTAATACATCTCTGTATAATGCCAATGACATTTTCTGAGAAACTGAAAGCCAACATTACTTTAAATAAAACCCTCGATTGAACTCGATCATAAGCCTTTGCCATATCTAATTTCAGAATTAGATTCCTACCTCTAACATGATAATTCAACTTATGTTCCAACTCCTGAGCTAACAAAATGTTATCTGAAATTTGCCTACCTGCAACAAAACCACTTTGAGATGGAGAAATTGTTTTTTCCATTATAGGAATCAACCTTCTTGCCATCAACTTGGAGATGATTTTATACGACACATTACATAAACTTATTGGTCTGAAATCTTACCAATTCTGCGCATTTTCAATCTTTGGAATTAGAACAATAGTAGTAGCAACCATTCCTCTCGGCAGTTTACCCCCTCTGAAAAATTCTATAACTGCTTGAGCTATATCTTCTTTTATTATCTCCCAACATGTGATATAAAATGCCACTGAAAACCCATCTGGACCAGCTGCACTATCCTGACACATCTCTCCGATTACCTGTTTTATCTCCTCCATTGATGGTAAAGCTTCCAGCGCAACATTCTCTTCCAAACTGATCTTTGATGGGATATAATTCACATTGAAATCATTGCAAATTGTCTCTTCTCCTGTTAGCAGTTCTTCAAAAAATTTAGCCCCTGATAGTCTAATCATTTCTGGTTTTTCTAAGCATTGCCCATCCTCCCATATTCTTAAAATTCTGTTCGCCACTCTTCTCTTTTGCACCATACAATGAAAAAATTTTGTGTTTCTATCTCCTTCTCCCACCCATCTCACAGCTACCCTTTGCTTCCAAAACTCCTCTTCCATATACAAAGTTTTATATAGCAAAGCTTGGCACTTAGCCATATTATATTTATGTTCATCTGTCGGTTCTGAATCAAAATTTTTTTGTGCAACTGCAAAATTTTCCTCTGCTTCCCGAACCCTATCGTGTATATTCCCAAATACCTCTTTGTTCCACCATTTCAAGTAACCTTTAAGTCTTTTCAGCTTGTAACAGAATTTCTGCAGACCAACTGACTCACATGGTAAATTCCAGTTTAATCTCACTGTTTGCATGAATTCATGATGTTTCAGCCACATATTCTGAAATCTGAATGTTGCTACTGGCTTCTCAAACATAGGAAAAGTAATTAACAAATGACAATGATCCGACCCTGCCCTGTTTAAATGCTCTACACGAACTGAGAAATTATGATTTTCCCATGATGGGGATACTAAAACTCGGTCTAGTCTTTTCCACACTCTTTTATTAGTCCAAGTGTAAATATCTCCCACAAAACCTGCATCCACTAAGCCCGCATCCATTATGAAATTGTTAAAGTCCTCTATTGCACCCAGTCTTGATATTACCCCTGCCGAACATTCATTCATATTTGCAATAACATTATAATCCCCTCCTGCCAACCAATATTTATCTTCATCCGGCCTTATCTCCAACAACTTTTCCCATAGACTATACCTTTCTACTCTTGTACACTTCGCATTAACCACCGTCACTAGCATATTTATTGGAAAAAAGTGAGAGCATAATTCCAGATGCAGAAATTGTTCATGATCTACTAAAATCTTGCATTCAACATTTGTATCTGCCAAGAACCAAATTTTTCCAGAACAGTTTGCAATAACTGAATTAAACCCTAATTTACTGCATATAACTACTTCATCCAACTCAATGAAAGGTTCAATAATGGCCAGGAAGTTTAAATGATATAATTTTCTCAAGTAATTTACTCTTCGTAAAGAAGCCATGTTCCCAATACCTCTAATATTCCATATGATTCCTGCCAATAAAACAAAGATGATGAAGAAATTCTCTGCGCATTAGTTTTGCTTCTAGTCATTCTTTGGCTTTCACCTAAAACATTATTGGCAGTAGGATATCTGACTTTTTTCTGAGGGCTCACATACACTGATAAACTCCTTTTACAATTTCCATAATTCCTGCTATCTGATGTTGGGTTCTCCCGGCACCAAATCATCAAAAACGCAGCGGAAACAAAAACCCTCGAGCGATCCATCCGAAAGAAAAACTCGTACGAAGTTGATCTACATCTACTTCTAAAGAAGATATACCTTTGGAGCGTGCCCTTTGCTTATCCCGCTCGTCCAAGGTGCGTCGGATCTCTTGCACATTCAAGTGCCCACGCCTCTATTCATATCTACACAAACACAATCTCTCAACTTCGGGAGAACTACCTTAGTCGTGCTAGCAACTTGAGGTAGCTCGTAGAACATCAAGAACCCTACAGTAGGGTTTTGGCCAAAGGAGGAAGATGAGGGAGGGAAGAAGAAAGGGAAGAAGGAGAAGAGAAGAAGAAGACCTCATCCAAAGTCACAAGGCCCTCTTTTATACTCATCCCATGAATATGAAGAGGTTTGTGACTATTTGGCTTCCTTCATTAATACCAATAAAGAGCACATCTTTTCATGTGGACCTTTATCATTTCTCATGCAAGAAAAGAATCTTTTCTTTTCTCTTCATTAAACACTTTAATGAATTTCCCTTTAATCCCGACCGGGCCTCTCGGGCTTCCGACTGGTCTTCCGACCAAGTCTGCCGAGTGTTAAGCTCCCGACCCAGTCTGCCGAGCTCCGACCCAGTCTGCCGAACTTCGACTCAATCTGTCGAGCTCCCAGCTCAGTCTGCCGAGTGCCGACCCAGTCTGCCGAGTGCCGACCCAGTTTGTCGAGCGGATCTCCCGATCTGACTTCCCGAGTTCCCAACTCGGGCTCGAACTTCCCGAGTTCCCAACTCGGGCTCGGAGTTCCCGGGTTCCCAACTCGGGCTCGGACTTCCCGAGTTCCCAACTCGGGCTCCCACTCAGATTTCTCGAAGCATCATGTTCTTAGTGTGTCACCCAATAGGTTCTTGTGACGTTGGCAATGCGCCTAAACACTTTAGACACATAAACAATTAGCGGCATCTAGCAATGCATCATTGCTACCCAAGTAACAAGAAAAGTCGAGATCCGACTAAACCTCCGTGACTATGATAATGTATGACCTTGTCCTTCTATCCTTGATATCTAGATTGACCAATGAGGCATAGACCGTGTCATCCTCAATCAATCTTGTGTTTCTTGATCCCCGAGTAGACTCACTCAAACAAATGAGCTCAATATCTCATATTGACTCATTTGAGCATGATCATGCATTTTAGTAGTCCTACTCGATCAAGGGGCCCACAGATATCACTCCTGTCATATGGGAGGGATAGATCTCATCTAAATCACTCACATCCCTCCGCATAATTCATTACATACCCAGTGATCGCCTTTATAGTCCACCCTGTTACGGGTGATGTTTGACGATACCAAAGTACATAACTCCTTATGTAGGGAACCGTAGTGACTTTAGGTCTAAGGATTATTCATACTAATAGTCACATGAGAAAGTTTATGACACTCATATGACAATATATGAAATTTTCTCATGGCGGGTCATTCAGTACACATTCTCTAATGTATACCCATGTGTCAACTTAATATCACATATCCATGACTTGTGAGTTCAAGTCATCAGTTGACCTACATGCTAGTCTCCATGCATTAATATTGTCCTTGAATATTAATACTTGACTAGGAATGGTTTAGAGTAGTGTTCTCTACATCATCTCATTATCGATTCAACCAATCGATATAGTGTAGATAAGAACCTACTACTCAAGGACATTATTATACTTAGTTATTTGGAACAAATACAAAGTAAGTATAATAACCATGCCTTTATTAATGATAGAATATGATACAAAATGTTCCTAGTCAATCATCACATAATTGGCTCTAGGGCTCCTACTAACATCTGATTCTTCCTCCTCCTCAAAAGATTTTGAAACCACAATTTCAGTATTACCTCCCTGCATTTCAAATAATCTTATCCCATTCTCCTGTTCTGAATTTTTTGGAAATCTGCTTTAATTTGTCATATGAAGGCCAAAACTGAGACTTTCCTTTATTTATAATATCTCCTGCTGTTACAGAGTTTTTTGGATCAATCTGAACTCTTCCTCCAACATCTCTTGGGATAATCTGAAATTTACCATAGTCTGAAAGCTCTTCTGTTGCTGCATAGTTCATGAGACTCCCATAATTTTTATCACCCTGCTCATCCTGTTTTTGAAATTCTGCATTTCTACATAATTCTGCACCCTTTTCTATATCTTGCATATCCTGCTTAGATACTTGCCCGAGCTGTTTGTCCTCTGCCACATCAATTGTCCTTTTTCCATCACCTTTTATTTCTACAAATTGCAAACTGTTATGCCCAACCATTTCCTGTGTGCAACCCTTCTTTGGAAAAAAACTCTAGCTCATCATTTCTTTGTTCCTCAGCTTCTGGAATCCCATCACATACGGCTGCAAATGAACTCAATCCCCCATTATTCACCTTGTCATCTACATTTCTGTCCGTGCCAATACCTTTTTGTACCTCCCCTCCTTCAACAATAAAGTGTTCCTCTTCTCCCAACCCATAAAGAAACTGAAACTGATTTTCTGTCATTTCTTTCTCCATACCTTCCTTATCTTTGCCTCTTGAATGACCCTTTTTCTGTACCTCACCATTTCTTTCAGAAACTTCCTTATTTACATCCTCTTCCTTTCCCTCCATTTATTTAACAGCCCCTTCCTTTTCTCTATCAAAATTATGCTTTCGATTTAGATATTCTCTCAAATCTTTTCCATTACTTGTGGGCTCTGCCATAGGGACTTTTCTACTCATCCTCCTCGTATTTTCATTAGCATAGCATTCTTCTTCAGAGTGTCCCAAATGAAGACAACTCCACAATAATTCGCATGCTTTTCATACACCACTTTTTGTAATCTCTTCTCCTTTCCAATCCCTATCCAGAATTCTTCCACTTTTGGCTTCAACAGATCAATCTCCACACAAACTCGCGCCATAGAAAGCCTTAACCCCCCAGCTGTAGCTTCATCAATTTTAATGGGGTTCCCCACAATCTGAGCAGCCACATACAGGCAATTCTTGTTGAACATATGGATTGGAAGATCCAGAAGTTGGATCCATACTGGAATCACAGACGATTCAACTATATACGAAAAATTCGGAGACCATTTGAAAATCCGTAATGGCACCCCCCCCCCAATGTACCAAATTCCTCTTGTCCACACTTTTGCCATGTCCTCATTTGATGTCAGATGGATAAACAGATACCCCGAGCGAAGAAATTGAATTTTATAAAAACCCGAGAAACCAATATTTCGAAAAGCTTGCAATACAACTTCTTGTTTTGGGCGCAGTCCCGAAAATTTACCAATTAAAGAAAATTCATATGGCTTAGACAATGAAGCAACTTCTTCCTCAGTATAAAAAATACTGGCTTGTTGTTGTATATTGTAGCCTTCTTGAAATCCTCTCCGATTCCATCAAAATTCTTCATAGATGTACGAGGAGACGATGGTTTGAGAGTCGCCGCGTATGATAAATTTTTCGATGCTCCGGTCATCTTCAAGCCCATCCCATGAGATTCATTTGTTGGATTTGGCACCGCATCAATCTCATCAGCCTTCTCCTTTGTCAAAACATTGCGGATCGTATTATAAGAGGTAGAGAGTGGGGGAAACTGGTCGGTAGGAATGGAAGGGATTTGGGATGGATGTGTGGGTTTCATCAGTATCGGCCGCAGGTGGCCGGCGACCAGCGCCGCAGCAAAAAGGGGCACGCGCGCGCCCTTAGACCGATATCGCCTCAAAAATCACCTCACAAAGGGAGGTTGAGACCTGAGAAGGGTTAGCTCTCAAGTGAGAAATCTTCTTGATCAAGTGCTAAAGCCTGCAAAGCTCATCTCTTCCTCTTAACCCTAACTCTCAACTTGTAAAGAGGAAGAGAACATTGTGAGATGTTGTTCTTCACCGAGAAGGAGAAAGCTCTAGTCGAAAATTGCCAAAGATTGATCCACCGAAGTATTAAGGGGTCGTCCACCTCAAGGACACACTGTGGAGTAGGAGCAAGCAATCTCCAAACCACGTAAAGATTTTGTGTTAGCATTGTTTTCATTATTTTATCTTGTTTTCGTTTGTGCAAAGCTAACATTTATAGAAAGAATCAATAGAAGTTTGAAGATGAGCTATTCACCCCCTTCTAGCCATCCAACCGATCCCAACAAGTGGTATCAAAGCAAGGTTCATTTTGGGAGAACTCACCGTTAATCGAAACATCAAGATGGAGTTTCAAGAGGGATATAGCACCGCACGACACCGTTCTTCGACGACAACGACTTTGCTTATTGGAAAGGTAGAATGGAGTATTATTAAATAAATAATATTGAAAATTGATTTAGTGTTGTAGATGGTTTTGAGATGCCGAAGGATGAGAGAGGAGCACCTCTTCCAACCAAAAATTAGACAAAAAAAATAATGAAGAAAGCTTAAGCAAACACAAAGGCCACAACAACTCTACAATGTGGTCTCTCCAAGGAGCAATTGAACAAAATTAGGCCATTGAACTCCGCTAAAGAGCTTTGGAAAAAGGTCATTGAGTTAAATGAATGATCGAATGAATCGAGAAGAGCCGAGAAGGACCTCTTGGATGCTAAACTTCAATCCTTCACCATGAAGACAAATGAGACTGTGAGTCAATTGCATGGTAGATTCAAAGAAATTGTCAATGAGCTTCATGTAATAGGTGAGAAAATGAAATAGGGATTTTGTGAGGTATGTGTTTCAATCCTTCCCTAGAACCATCTTATGAGCTTCAATAGTTGATGCTTATAAAGTCTCTATGGATCATTCTTTAGTTAAGCTTGATGAATTATTTTGTAAATTTGAATTACATAAACAAGCTAACATGTCTTCAAAAGAAAAGAGTATAGCTCTTATTGTAGAAAAAGAGAGGAAGAAAAAGAAGGACAAGAAGAAGACTTTATACTCATCATCCTCCGATTCGGAAGAATCAAGCACCTTAATGGATAGTGATCAAGAAACGTATATGTTAAGGAAGATGAGGAAAACATTTAAAAGTTTTTCTTCTAACGAATCTCATGGTAGGAAAAGTTCAAAAAGCATGAATAGGACAAGAAAAATCATATGCTACAATTGTCATGAGGAGGATACATAAGGGATGATTGCCCCCTTTTGAAGAAGAAGGAAGAGAAAAAGAAGGGAAAAAAAGAAGAAAACAAAGAAAAAAAGACAAGAAGGTTCAAAATTTAAAGGTAACATGAGATGATCCTTCGTCATCAAAGAAGAAAAATACCATGTATCCCATGTTGCCCTAATGGGAATTGAAGAAATGACCTCTACATCATTCGAAGATGAAAAGAGCTCAAGTGAAGATAAAGAAGAGAGCTCAAGTGAATGGGGAGATCAATCTTCGAACTCGGACGTCTCGGTAAGTGAGGTATACAATTTACCCACTACTACTTTAGTCAAAATAATTTCTAGCATTAATGATGATTTATTAAGGCTAGAAAGAAAATTAAATGTTTGAAAAATGAGATTTTCATGCTTAATGAAAAACTTGAATCAATTACACTTAGGGATGGTATGCATGCTTTCTCTTTCTCTAGTTTAAATGTTTATTGCTTAGAAGAGGAAAATAAGAGCTTAAGGGAAAAGGTAGATTACCATACTAAGCCCTTAGGAAATTTGAATTTGGCTCCAACACTCTTAACATAATCATTAGGAGCCAAAGATCAAGCTTCAAGAAAACCGGGCTAGGGTATTATCAACCAAATCATGAGAAGATCTATCATTGCTTGCTTGCTAGGGACAATCAAAAACCAAGACAATAGATAGGAAATGGATCCCTAAGGAGTACTTGGTTAATCCAATAAGAAAGCATTTATATTGGGTGCTAAAGTCAATTCTCAAGGGTTAGAGGATTTTGGGATAAGTCAACCATGTTTGCTAAAGTTTCAAAAATTTTGAAAAATGGTTGACTTGAGACCTTAAGGGGGAGCACTTAGCCTAAAATATATTCATGTTCAAATTATCTAAGTAGAGATTACCTTTAGTACATCTCATAATGACTTGATTTATGATTTTTCTTATGCATATGAGATGTTAGAATGATATTCATAATTCATATGTGCTTATAACATTTTGATGATTATGAAATACATCATTTTAGTAATAATAAATCAATTATGAGAAAAGTAAATATTTAATTAATGGGCATCTTACTCATAGATCATAGATGGATATTTCAAATATTTTAAAAATAATTCTATGTTTTATTTGCTGATGTATACTTTTGAAAAATATATGGTTTCAAAACTAAGTTTCAAAGTTGATACAAAATCATAGTGTTTTTAAAGTTTTTGAGTTTTAGTCAAAAATTTAAAAATATTTTGACTTTTCATACAAACTTATTTTTCCTTATTAAAGAATAGTTCAAGAAATATATTTACAAAATTTCATGATTTTTAAATTTTCTAGAATTTTTTATGGATTTCTGAATTTCAGCTCAAAAGGTTAAAATTTAGAACAACGTAGTATCAGTCGACTGATGCAGAGGACCAGTCAACTGATAATTCTGTGGGAATGATTTTGTTAAGGTCAGTCGATTGAGATAGATATCAGTCGACTGGTATCCTAAGTTTCTGAATTCTGGGTGTTTTCAAAATTTAAAATCTTAGTTTACTTCAATACCACAAGTTAAAAATCGATTTGTGCAATATTTTTGATAGTGTTAAAGGGGGTGAATTGAAGGATTTAAGTTAGAACTTAACTTATTTCTTCATGTTTGTGCAAAATTTGAAAATCATGTGATAGGGCAAAGGTTAAGGAGGAGGTTGCATTTTTAATACTTCATGTTATACTATACTTTATATTTTCAAAATTGCTTTATACCTAACTTAAACATATTGTTACACATCAAAAAGGGAGACATTGTTGGTGCAATCGGATCAAGTTTGATCGGTATAATCATGAATTTTGATGTGTGTATCAATATGATTAAGTTAGGCTTTCATATTGGTTTGATATGTATGTTTGAGTCATGCATGACTTAATGGAACACACATGAGGAGCTTGGTGCGACCAAGTATGGAACTTACATATGGAAGATCTCATCCTGGTGCTTGGGTCCTTGAGTCGGTGAAGGATGACGCATCCGATGGATCGCCCGACGAGGCACAAAGGAGTGGAGCTGAGGGAAGTAGACTTCAAGGCATACGCAAAGGATGACATCGGGACAGCTGAGGGCTTGGATGCATCCGAGAGACGAGAGTCATAGAAAGAGAGTTTCAAAAGGCGACTCCAGAGAGGATGAGTGTGAGTGTATAAAAGGATCAGTCAACTGGTAGGGACACCAGTTGACTGAACCTTCTGTGAGATTCGAACAGTAAGATCAGTCAACTGGTTTGTGTGGCAGTCAACTGCTCTATTCGAAAACTAATCGTTTGGCTAGCCATTGGCTGGGCACCAGTCGACTGGTCCTAGTGGTAGTCGATTGATATCGGGGCTGAGCTATTTTATTTAACAACTCTTTCCTCTATTTATAGGGGAGGTTGAGACTTGAGAAGGGTTAGCTCTCCAGTGAGAAATATTCTTGATCAAGCACTCAAGCCTCCAAAGCTCATCTCTTCCTCCTAACCCTAACTCTCAACTTATAAAGAGGAAGAGAACATTGTAAGAGGTTGTTCTTGTTAGATCTTGTACGTACGCTAGAGGGGGGTGAATAGCACTTCTTTGATTCTTTTCATCTACGTTGTTAGTTTGCGCAGCGGAATATACAGTAAAAACAATAAGACAAAACTAACCAATGCTAACAAGGAAGATTTACTTGGTATCCACCCCGGACGGGTGATTAATCCAAGAATCCTTCGGTTAATCAATCCCCGGATAGCCTCCGGCTAGCCCGTATCGCTCCTTGTGGGTGGAGAAACCTCGCCACAATCCCAAGCACACCTCTGAGCACAAAGACTACTGTTAGGCCTTTAACCAAGACCAAACTCGTCAAGAGTTTCAGCCACCACGAAGTCCTCTTTAAATAGGACTAAGTCTGAAACCCTCGCCACCAGTCGACTGCTCCCAGGGCAGTCGACTGGTGCCACTGAAATTCGATCGTTGCACCCCCAACGTTTGAATTTTCAGCTAACTCGCCAGTCGCTACCAGTCGACTGGTCCAGTGCTGTATACCTTCTGTGAGTTTCATCAGTCGACTATCCCAATGGCAGTCGACTGCCCTACTCACACACCTAGGGTTTCCCTTCCCGAGTACACTTATCTCAGCACTCGACCCCTAGGATTTCCCAAGTACAATCATACAGCACTCGTACCCTCACGACTCGACTGACTCCTCATCAGCAGCCTCGACTATTGCCTTCGCGCCCTCTTCATCTTCGGCTCCCATCCCTCGGATGCACGCAAGCCTCCAGCTTGCCTCCATATCATCATTCACGCATGCCTCGAAGTTTGCGCCCCTCAGCTCATCGTCCTTTCTCTCCAAGGTCCCTCTGGTGTACACAAGCCTCCAGCTTGTCTCCATCCCGCCCTTCACCGTACCGAGGCCGTCCAGTCAAGTTAATATGTGTAAACCTGTACAACCTGCACACTCAACATACACATATTAGAACACAATGGAAACCTACCTTTGCCCAAACATCAAAACACTTGATCACTCCGGACCACAGATTGCCTCAACAGTTCTCCATCGAGAAGGAGAAAACTCTAACTAGAGATTGTCGAGAACTGATCCACTGAAGGATTAAGGGGTCGTCCACCTCAAGGACAGGTCGTGGAGTAGGAGCAAGCAATCTCCAAACCAAGCAATGTTTTGTGTTAGCATTGTTTTCATTATTTTATCTTGTTTTCGTTTGTGCAAAGCTAACACTTGTAGAAAAAATCAACGAAAGTTTGGAGACAAGCTATTCACCCCCCCCCCTCTAGCCATCCGACCGATCCCACTAGTTTCAGCAACCTATAAGTACTCATCATAATAATTAATTGGGCTTCCATATGCCAATTGATGGATAGCAGCCATGCATTTCTTAAGTGGTGAGATCTCTTTTCTTCCGGTTACATCTATCCTCTATTGAAAATATTGGTGATGATGTTCCAAGGCATTGACTATGAGGATAAATAAATCTCTGTGCATTCAAAAATGTCGAAGGAATACTTCAACGCAGAGAAATAATCATTCACAAGACAAGCTTGTGCAGCTTCCCGATCCCGCATCACATACCTTCTCCTCTTTCCTCTGGTGTTAGACCTTTTTGGCTGCATGAAGGAGTGTTACTTGTTGCTAGAGTATAGTGAGCATCATTTGTTCATCTGTATCATCTTTTATCGATAGTTTAAAGAACTTGTCGTCACTATAATGAAAGGTGAGTGGATAGGGATCTCTAGACATTTTAGATGGTTTATGATATCAATAGGAGAATGTTTGTGTAGTGGATGAATATGAAGATTTTGCTTGCATATATAAGTTAATTTGCAATGACTAATTTTAACAACTAATTTGACTAGTTTTTAATGGATATATATAGAGAGTTTTACTCTGTTGCAGACAAAACACCGCGTGCTTGATTCATATTTTATTTTTTTTAAAAAAGAACAAACTGAGGTGCCTCCCATGCATGGGAGGCGCCTTAGTTTGTTAAATTATTTTATTTTTAAAAATCAATTTTCTCGAATAAATTCTAAATACATATAATATACACTGTGAACATCTAAAATTTTTTATTTTGAACACTATAGCCCAAGAGGAAAGACTGAACCCTAAAGAGAAAGTCTTATTAGCTTAAACCCACTATAACCTAACTCCTAAATCCTAAAATCTAAAACCCTAAATACATATATTATACCCCGTGAACATCTAAAATTTTCAATCTGGAACATTATAATCCAAAAGGGAAGACTGAACGCTAGAGGAACAATTTTATTGGCTTAAACCTACTATAATCCAACTTCTAAGTCTTAAAATTTTAAACCCTAAATATACATAATATACCCTAAAAAATAAAAAATAAAAAAGTTACGGAACACGAGTGAAGGCACCTCCAATACAAAAGGCATAAGAATTTCGTATTGGCATGTTTCGGTGTGGTTACTGATTGTTGCCAATTTCCATTCTATGTACCCTTTAAATTCCTCCCTAGTTTTAATATTCTGATAGACATTCTTTATATACGATAGTCTCACTTTGCCACTTTTTGTACAATTGGACGACTGTGGCTTTGCCCTTTGTTTTCATCAACACTTATCTCAAGATTAAACGAGGATATGTATACCCCACTAGCAGTCTTTGTCTTGTTCAAACCACAATGATCAGCAGATTGAGGAGCAAACTTCTCACACTCTGCAAGAATCCTCCACATATGCTCGTACTTAAAAGGCTTGTTCTTGTTCTTTGAATCTATCATCCACTCTTCATGTGCCTTTATTAGTATATCCGTGTCGTTGTCCCATTGACCATAGACCTTATTATAGATTCAATTGAATGAAGAAACCAATCTTTGCACTGTGTAAAAATGTGATTTTAATTGTTGCCATTGCCTCTCAACAGTTCTAGCAAGTCGATTGTTGTTGTACTCCACTGCAATCCATATCCATAGTTGTACTTGTTCCTGTTGGTGCAATCGACCTCCAGGGTTTTGATGTTTGTTTGACAATATATTTAACAAACTCTAGTTAGGTTAAGGTTGATTGAATGACTAACAAAAGTGAGAAGTCTGGGAGGAGTGAATTCCAAGCAAAGGGAAAACCCTAGAAGAGTGAACTCTAGGTTATCAGAAGACTTGGAGGAGTGAACTCTAAACAAAGAAAAAATTCTAGGGGAGTGAATCCTAGATTGTGAGAAGACTTGGAGGATTGAACTCCAAGCGACCCTAGGAGAGTGAATCTTAGGTTAGGAGAAGTCTTGGAGAAATAAACTCCAAACAAAGTTGATTTTTGCACTACTATTATTTCTGTTGTGCTAACTTAGTTTTGCAGGAAAAATCTAAGTGGAACAGATGATTAGATATTGAGCAGAGAAAGTTCAAACAAGTCTAGAGGACTAAATGTTTGACAGGTGAGTTGAGGTAAAATTTTAGAGTGAGTGCAGTGAGGTCGTGTCCCAATTAAGACAATCCTTAGATGCTGATCCAACTGAAAAAGCCAAGAGGTTTCTAAGTTAAAATCAAAATAGTGCTAATTGTCATATTTATCATGCATTTTAATATCTGTTCTAACTCTGCATTGTAGGGTAAATATTATTTCCGTGCTAATATTGTTATGTAGAAATAAAGTGGTTCCATCGACGGATAAAATGGTTTCGTTGACAGATCTAGGTAAACTCACAAAAATGAATTTCAAAATAGAACTCAGAAGAAAAGATTGGTTTCATCGACTGATAGACTTTATCAGTCGATGGAACCATTTACTCTAAGGCAAGATAGGCTATTTAGAAAAATAAAAGTGTGAGGTGTTCCGTTGACTAATAGGCCTGATTAGTCAACGGATAACCTAAATTTGATATGGCAACCATCTCAGCTCGGAGTTTAGAAGGAAAGACAGAGTTCAGTCAACTATGAGGTGTTCTCAATCGATGGAACATTTATTGTTCGACGTTGCAGCCAACTCAGTAGATCGACCAAAGAGGGAAAGTTCTGGTTTCGTCGACGGAAAGTCTTGTTTAGTAGACGAAAAAATGAGATTTTAGATCACAGGCCTGGACGCAATACAGAGCAGATTCATTTGGGTTTCGTCGACTGATCAACAAGACTAGTTGACAAAACACCAACTTCCAGAACTGTGAAATGGGTTCAGCTATAAATACATGCTTAAGAATTGAGTTTAGGACCGGTTTTTCTATTGCCCAATTTCTGTGCTTCTTCATGCTCTGCGCCAAGATCAACTTCAAGTAACTCTCCGTGCTGAAAATAACTCCAATAACAAAGCTTCAAATTCGATTATATCTTTGTCGGTAACATTTACTATTGTATTCATATCATTAGGAGAGGTGTAATGATTGTTACACTATCCTTCATTTGTATTCGATATTCTCTTTTCGAAGTTTTGGAGGAGATATTTAGTGGATTGCTCAATGGATACAATCCAAGAGATTGTGGGCCTTGAAGTAGAAGTTGATGTAGGCTCCGAACCAAGTAAAACCAATTATGTCTTTATTCTCAGTTTTTTTTCTACTACAATATCTCTTAATTTTTAAAAGAAAAGTTTTAATGATCGAGATTCCCCCCCCCCCCATCCCTCTTTCTTGTTCACTACGGTCCTACAGTTCCATCTTCCGAGAATTGCCAATCCTCGGATCCATGCTAACAAAGACCCACGGCCTTGCAAGGACCTTTTCCTCTTGGAGTGACCAAGATATCTTTTTAGGTTGTGGAGTTGTGTCCTCTTTGTCGGACTTTGTATCCCTGTCAAGAGTAATGTTATCAAGTCCAGTAGCCAAAGGAGACTCTAGGAGAGAATGTGATGCCTCGCCTGACTCCAAAACACAAGATGGTGTCATAGACTCATTTTCGATGTCAAATTCGTCCATACACGTCGTTCTTGATTCGCCTAAACCAATTCTTGGTGCTTGTTGAGGAGGAAATCTATAATTAGGGCGTGGCATGAGCTAATACTGAAAATATTTGGGTGGATGCATAAACATTGGAGCTCCGTGGGCACTATTTGGAATCATTGGAAAATTTCGTGGCAATTGGAAAATTTGGGGATGAATGTTGGATTGTTGGGAAGATGTATTTTCTTATAAATTTGAAGAATTTAACCAATTCATCCAAAGGTGATTGTCAATTCTATCCGTTGGGAAAAATATGAATATAAATGCGATGGTGTAGAAAAATCGGATATGAGTGTTGGTGTAAAAAAAATTATGGGGAATTATCCTTATTTATAATAGAAAAAAGAAATATATATATATATATACACACACACTGTTCGCCTTACCTTGCGCACACCCGTCTCCTAATCGATTGGTGAATCCATTGGGAGAGCCAACTCGTTCCCAATCGACTGGCGCCTCAATTGGGTGCATGCCTAAATCTATTGAGGTATGCCTCAATCGATTAAATCACTTCGTGACACCTCGAATCGATTCCTGAATCAATTCGAGGCATAACATCACGATCAATTGCGGTTGAATTCCGACTGTAATCCGGCCAGAATCCAGTCTCCTTCCTCTCGGGGTTCACCAATCCCTCCAGATTCCTAAGCGGCTGGGCGCACACAGGTGTTTCGATCATGAGACACTTTGATTGATTCACCAATCGATTGGAGGCGCCAAATCGATTGATGAATCGATTGGGCTCGAGTGTCACATACAACCGTCACAAAAGTGTCACGCAAGATATTAGAATCTTATATATATTACAACGGATCTATTGCATTTCCCTCCCCTCGCCCTCGCCCTCGCCCTCGCCCAAAAAAATTGTGTTATTTTATATACATATATAGATAAAGTGTGGTTAAATATTAATGGTCATATAATTTATTTATTTTTTTGTAAAATCTTAATTTTTGTGTTTGGAACCTAATTTTTTATTTAAATCAAAAATCTAAACCACCCAATAATAATAGGTTTAAAAATAGAGTTTTATTTTTTAAACCCCAATGATTTAATCCCTGTTGTAGATGCCCTCACTATAAACTATTGATATTTATTGATAGTAGGATAAAAGGAGTGAAGTTTATAACAGTCGAGAGAAGTTTATAATAGTGGAGAGAAGTTTTTAAAAGAAGTGAAGATTTTAACTTTTGATGTGATTGTGATGTGGCGAAATATAAATCCTACAAAATGATTTTGATTAAGTTCCAAAATCAAATCATTGATTTATAAGAACAATGAAAAGGGTTATAAGTGACAAAAGGCGAAATGTTCGCCCCCAACACCCTCGTCAGTCCGTCCTAGGACCAATACGGAGGAGGTAAATCACGATAACTGAGAAGATAAGAGGTTAGGGGAGAGACTTTTATATGGGGTGTAGGGATTTATGCTCTATCAGTCCCGTGATTTGAATCCAAGATTGTTAATGATGATCGATTATTTATCATCTCAGCTATGCTCGTGGACACATGAAAAGGGTTATAAGTCGTTTGATGTCCAATGGTCATACAATGACAGTCCTTTATTCCAGCAACACAGAAACACAGAAGTAGATAAACAACAGTTCATCAATAAAACAATGAGAACTTTGAATTCACGGTGCTTGATGGCCAAGGTGGGAGAGCAAAGCCGTGTTCTCCTCTGCGAGGAACACCACTTTCTGCCTCAGAATCTTGTTCTCCTCCATGATGCTTCTGTTCTCCAAGTAGAGCATCAGATTCACCACCTGCAGTGGCCTGTTTCCTCTCTTCCTCCTCTTGGCCAACCTGCGAGCGAGCTCAGTCGTGAAGGAAGGATCACATGAACGACAATGGAGATAAAAGAAGATCAATGTTATCACCTGTTCATCGCCATCCTTGTGGTTCTTCTGAAGAGAATGACTGATTTACTGGAGCACATCTGTCAAATCAGTGTGTGTTTGTTTTCATGTATCCCCACTGCTATTTATAAGCAAAGATGAACACTACGAGCCCGAATATATCTGAAGTTTACTATGCTTTTTTAATGATGAGTCATGCACAAAGGGGAGGGCAGGCAGGCTTGTAATGATGAGCATAGGACTTGTGCCATGAGTCACTTCGCCCATCCATTGGGTCTGGTTGTTCCTGATGATGTTAGTGATAAGTTTGCATGGATGATTGGTTGGACTTTAATGCTGGTGAAAGGCACGATGGGGACTCCTCTTGTTGCTCAATGACTCGTCTCCACTTTATCTTTTGTTGCCTTCAGTGTCACTGTCATTATGAAGCATAAATGGGGGAGCTCTTTTGTTAGGATTGCAGTCCGATGATTGAACTAATTTGAACTGACTGCTTGTAATGAGTTCATTCATCAAGTACTTGGCTTGACATTGCTTGAATGCACTATTTAGGTCAATATAAATTTGACCATTCAGTATCACTACTAGTAAACAAGTCCACTACATGGCTTCCACTCTCGAGCCACCACTGAAGCATTATCTCATACCATCAGTAATGCTCCATTTTTAGTCCATCAGCACCACCACTACATGTCCATATCTACTACACTTGAGTGTACATATGGATAGTGATCAGAGATACAATTCGACCATGTCATTGTACTGATCAAAGAATAATAATACATCAACACTAAACCACTTCACCATGCTTAGGCCCATGAAGAATTTAACAAGCTAAAATAGACATGCATGAACACAAAAAAGACAAGAAACATCACCAAAAATGCCCAAGAAACTCAGCATTATAGAAGAATGACTCTCCCCTGACCTTGCAAATGGTTGGTGATATAGCTTTATAAAAGTGAAGAATTTACCAAGCCAAAATAGACATGCATGAGAACGCAAAAAAGACAAGAAACATCACCAAAAATGCCAAAGAGACTCAGCATTAAATAAGAATGGCTCTGCTGACCTTGCAATGGTTGGTGATTATAAAAGTGTCAACAACAGCCAACTAGTTAAGAGTATTAAACTCACCCTTCTGATTGTTTCTTTCACACTGACAGCTAACTACAATCTGTTTCAAGTGTCCATTCTTTTGGGACTACAGCCCTCGATTATCATCTCAATCAAAACTTTCAATCCAAAGATTGGTGCCTAAATAGTCATTATAGACAGTGCAGATTAAAAGGGGCATCCCATCCTTTTAATTCATCATCAAAAGGGCCATACTACCAACTGTTTTCTATCAATTTTACCTCTCTAAACCAGTTTGAATAGTTCCACTGTAGTCTGCCCAAGTCCCAACCAATCTCTGTCTTATAGCTAATTTAACAGACGATAAATAAATTGAAGAAAGCGCAAATGAAATATATGAGAAGCTACTGACTTGTTGAACATAACCTGAAACAGCAAGGTTGAAACACACAACAGAGTCCTGATGAGTGCAGATTTAGATTTGAGTTTACAGGCCATTTGAGTTTATGCTTCAAAGAGATAGTGAAACATAGAGCTCGAGGAATACCAAACAGATGGACAGAATTTTCAGACTATTTCCTGCTGAACAAGCCACGAAGACAGCGCCGTTCCAATCGCTCAAGCAACTTCTTTGCGCCGGGAACGTCCATATCAGACAATTTCTTGAGATAGCCAATAGCGCCGTATGAAATCATCATCTTCTTCAACCTTTTGCTTGATGACAAGATTAGGAGACAGGAGACTGAATACTTCTTTGATGTGTTCTGGGGATTGGGATCGAGCAACTGAACCAAATTTGGCACACTTTTGTCATTCTTCTTGACATCCCTACAATTATGAGGAAGAATCATCAGGCTAGCTATAGCTTGAGCAGCCACCTCTCTTGCGCCATCGGTCTTTGCCTCGAGTAATTCTACAAGCAAAGGAATGCATCCAGACTCTCCGACGATTCTCTTGGCCTCCACTGAGCTGGAAAACTTACAAATGGCAGCTGCAGCAGCCTGCTGCGCCCCCAAGGATCCATCTTTTAATACATGAACAAGGCAAGGAAGCAGGCCAAGCGAAATCAGAGCATCCTTGGATACAGAACCAACCAGATTTTTCAATGCAGAGACTGCTGATTCTTGTGGAAGGGAACCATCCAGATATGCAATAAGGCACCGGATTCCTCCAGCTGATACAACTGATCTCCTCAAATTCTCATTGCTAGATGTCAGATGCTGCAAGCATTCAGCTGCATAATCTTTAGCGCCGGAAACAACTCCACAATCAAGAAGATTGATCATAATCTTAATAACTCCCTCGTCCACGAGGCACTGCCTCACTTCTGCAACTGCAGAGAGGTTCTTAAGTGCACCGGCGGCGGCCGATTGGCAGAGGGAATCCCCTATTTGGCACACTTCTACCAGCGGGCGGATACCACCATGGCCGGAAATCAAACGGGCAGTGTCGGCGGACATGGACAGCCTTTGAAGGGAAATCACTGCTTTTTCACGGGCTACTAAGCTTCCTGATTCCAGAAGCCTGATCAGCGATGGCAGCGCTCCTTCGGAGACGAGCAAATTCTCGCAGTTCCCTGACTCGGTGAGCAAGGAAACCGTGGTGGCTGCTTTCTCTCTCACTTTGGGAGATGTGGCTGTCAACATGTGTATGAGGGCGGAAATGTTACTCCGTCCCAAAACTGTCATCACGCTCTTCTCGTCCTCCCGCATCGCCTCAAGCAACCCATCCAAAGCTCGATGTTTTGCCTCGGCGTGACCTATCTGGAGGCGAACGAGTAGCTCGCGCAGATTACAGCCGGTGGCATCCGCCTCGCCGGTGCGGGAGGCGGTTGCCGGAGGGAGAGCCGCTTCGCCTAGGACGCCGGTTTTGACGAGGAGCCCGCAGTCACGAAGGTTGAGGTCAAGCTTGCAGACTAGGGCGTCTAGGTCGCTCTGCATCTGGAGCTTGCCGACGGAAGCGACGCCATCAGCCCCGAGGCATCGGTCCGACAATTGAACAGTCTCGGACAAGGAGGCCACAACGGACTGGAGCAGCTCGCGGCAAAGAGCGTGGCGCGAGAAGCAGGGGTGGCTGGAAAGGTCAGAGAGGGAGGAGGGCACGCGCTCGATCTTCTCCGCGATGGATTTCCAGCGCAAGACGAAGCCATTGGCAGATCGGGACTTCTCGAGGGCGACAGGGACAAGGAGATTCGCGCGGGAGAGCCAGTAATCCGCCGATCCATCGGCCGTTGCGGCTACAACCTCGTGCTCTTCCACCATGATTCTCTCCGGCGATCGTTCTGGTTCTGGCGAAAAATTACTACCTTTTAAAAATTGGGGATTACTTGTTTAAAATTTTTAATTCATTTAAAAAAACCCCCCGAAAAAAATTACATTTCAAAGACGAAATGACAGAAATAGCCTTTCCAACGTCGGAGAAATTGCGACCGTGGCATCGCAATCGCCGTTGGAGCCATCTCGTGCTCCGGCAAAAAGGGAAGAGCAGGAAGAGGAATGCGTACCTTGTGGGAAAGGAAAAGAAGCGGCTCCGGCGCTGTCACCGTCGACTTTGGAGCAGTCGTCTTTACGCTTCTGGAAAGCGAAGAGAAGAGCGAAAATGAAGGCGGCAGCGGAGCCCAGCGGCGACGACCTATCTTGAAGCAGAAGCGAGAGGAGGAATCTCACGCGCATCAAAAGAGTCGTCGAGCGTGGCGTCGAAGCGGAGGAGGAAGAAGAAGAAGAAGAGTGGTGGGTGTGTGCTGAATCGGGGGATTCAAATCGTCTCCGCGATTTAACGCCGTGCATCGTCGGGGCCCAGCGATCTGACGGCAGGTACTGACTGCCTGGTTGGCCATTTCGACCGTTTGAATGACCCAAATTTGAAACGCACGCGAGTTGGGGTTCCCGAGGATGAACTGTTGCGGGGATACAGACACGTGGCGCCTTCGGTAAACAGAAATTTGAATCGGAGGACGGAGTGGCCTTCAAAGACATCTATATTATATTCGTGTGTTCATCAAATGTTGTAATGCCACATGTAAATATCGATATGATATCAGTGTTTAAATGCGGACGCGATGAATACTTTCAAATAATTAAATATGTCAAAACGATATACCAAGGCATTCCTAATAATTAGACAATCGATTAAAGGATTATGGCTGCCTTAATATAACCTCCAATTGATTAGGATAAGCGTGCATGGGGCTGCATAGGGAGCCCCCCAATACACCCCCTTGCCCCAATCGATTGGGTCGATTGGAGGCTGCATTTGGGTAGCCCCCCAATCGATTGGGATTGTCCTAGTCCTTAATTGATTAGGCAAAACAATTTTACCTAATTTTTAGGGATGTTCTTAGTCGCGATGTCTCGAATCAATTTGGAAATCGATTCGAGAAGTAAATTTATACTACGGTTACCTAAAGGTTACTAACGAAAATAAAAATAAAGATGAGAGATTGAATATGTTAATATAATATGTATGTAATATGTTGACCCCACAAATAATAAATGATAATGTTAAAATTAATGTGAAAGAACGAAAATGTTAGTATAATATGTATGTAGTATGTGCCTCATATTTTTTGATGAGGTGGTGGTGTTATAACATCAAGAAATTAAAATCAATGTGGATGCTCTAAGATGTTCTGATCTTCGTGAGGCGCCTACATCTTAAGTAGTTATAAAAAAAATAGATAAAATTCATTACAATATCATTGCCTTTGGAAATGGCAATGATATCCTCGAGGGCTTTCAGTTTACCCTCGTTAGTGTAAATATGGTGGGTAGAATCGCGATCTGAATAGTATGATAGTATATCCTATTATTCGAAAGTACCAAATTTGAAATCGTCTTTTATAGTGGAATCAGAGTAGAATCATTGGGATCACTTAGGATCGATACGATCCTACTCATTTTTCAGGGGAAAAAGTTAATGATAGATGAACAGGTGATTGCGGCGGAGATTGTAATCAACACGGCGCTCTAGAGCTCACATGATCTGTGACTTACTGCAACTACTGCACTGTAGCGAAGTCGAGTACGAGCCGCTGAAGCCCTGCTTTAGCAAGCGGTGGGCATTGAACTACTGGTGGTTCGTGAACGAGACGAGGGGATGGACATAGTGGTGATGTTGGATCCTCATGGAGATCGCCTGTGTGCCGGTGCAACCCTAGTTCCGCCAAACCGGCTCAGCCCGACCATCCCCCTCCATTGGCTTATCGGATTCAATGTTTTCTGGTACTCGCACCACCTCTTTGTCGTCGTCTACGCATTCAACATCATCTGCGATTGACTATTGGATCTACCTCCTCAAGAAATGGTATAAGAAGACGGTGAGTGACAAAGCGTAACAAGCACCCACTAGATTTTACAATCTTCCAAAATGCTCCATATAGTATTGTCATTTTACTCAAATTCTAATAGGATCGTACAATTCTACAAGATCCTACTGATCCAATTTTGTAACCTCAAAAATTCCGCATGATCCTACAAACTATGATCTGTTTACTAGTAAGGTTCCGATCTGATTCTAAGAGCTTTCAAATGGTTATTCTCATGGGAATCTGGACAACAGGATTTTGCACTCATCATAAAAAAAATTCCTTGAGAGTGCAATTCACCAAGTAAAAACCAAACTGCATCACAATTGAATACGGATCTAAAGAACATGACAAACACCATCTAGTTCAAGCTAAAGAACATGAGATCGAGGACCACTTGTCATGATTACTCTTTAATGCCAAGTGCCAGCCCATCCAATCAAGATATCTGTATACTCAAATATCAACACTCATAACTATGTTCTAATAAGGTCCCAGCCTGAACCATGTGCTAAACGATTGACTTATAACATAGTCAACGGTAGAGACAATATCCATTAAATTCCATCAACCACCCATTTACCAATACATATGTGTTTGAAATTACATCTATGATCATTGATCTTCGATATGAATAAATGTTTTTGGGATACAAATTTATGGAATATGGAATCCGGCAGCCTTTGATCATACAGTGTATATATCCATTTATTTATCAATAGATTACACACAAGAAGACTAGTAGAAGAATCGAACGCCCGCATTGTTGAATTTCCAAGGTAGTGGCAATTCAGAACAGCCTCCAATCGAAGCTTGCGTGGGGAGTGGAGGACGCGGTGGAGGTGGTGGCGGAAGTGGGCGTGGAGGTGGACGGTGTCAGTAGATCGAACGGTTCCCAGAACGCTGACTGAGAATGCGCCGGCTGCTGCTGGTGGTGATTTTGCTGTAGAAAAGGGTTGTGTGGTTGCTGCATCTGTTGATGGTATTGGGGCTGAATCGAGTGCAGCACTGCTTGCGACGGCGGCGGTGGCGGCGGCGAATGAAGTTTCTGCGGCGGGCACTGAGGCTGCTCTTTCCTCGCTTGACCGTTCTTGAGCTTGATCAAGTCGAGCGTTTCCACATGTTTCTGCACTCTCTTAATCTGTGCTCTAGCAAAGAACCAGTCAAACGAGGGATCGAACGAAGAATGGTAGTCACGGTTTACCCCAAAAATGTGAAATTGATGTAACCTGCAGTCTCTTTTGCTGCTTCACATCTCCGTCGGCGTCGATGGCCTCCAGCTTAACAAGCTCATTCATCAAGCAGTCGATGAGATTGGAAACGTCGTTGACCACGATCCGTTCGCCTTTGTTCGCAATCGCCTCCAGCGCCGTTACCTGCGGTTTCGGAATCGGGCTAGAGATCGGGCTTGAGATGGGAGGAAAGTGCAATGTAATACCTTGGAGGCGAGACGGTCGACCTCGAGGCTGATCGCGGAGACGGACTTTGTGGCCTTTTCAATTTTGTCGGCCTTGCGCATCTCCAGCAGTCGCTTCGCCTTCGCCGTCGGATCGTCCGTCAACACCACCTTAGACTTGTCCTTCACGCCGACGGCGTCGAGGAAGGTCGCCGACGCCCTCTCCTTGTCCTTGTACATCAGCTTCATGTCCAGATGGTGCAGCCCCGTCCTCGCGGACAGCTCCTTCTTCAGCTCCCCTGTCGCAGAACCCACTCAGGCAATCGGTCGACCACCTTGCGCGCGCGAGCCAAAACCGAGATTGCAAAAGGGGATCGGATTACGAAGTCGTTACCGAAGGAGGCCCGGGAGCTGATGTAGATCTCGTGGTAGACGCCGCCGTACTTGACCTTGACGCGGATGGCGGGGACGGGCGCGCCGACGGCGTCGGCGTGCGAGCTGCAAGACTGGACCAGCATCCCACCAGGTCTCACCTCCCATTTCTCCGCCTCCACCTTCTCTTCCTTCACCGGACTAAACGCCGCCGCAGTCCCGGCCGCCCTCACGCTCGTTCTCGACCGCATTCTGCTCCTCGCGACCTAGAAGCCCCCAAACGCACCACTCCCCGCTGAGATTCCTGCTTCTCCGGTTCCGATGAGAGAGGGGGAGGAAGGAGGATCGAGTATATATAAATCGGCAAAGAAATCACGAGGCAGGCGAACGCGGAAGGCGAACGAATGGGCAACGCAAGACGAGAAGCGACGCTCTCAATCCGCAACCCAACAACCACCGCTTCCGCTACGAACCCAAAAACTCGCTTTGATTTGATTCGGCGAGGTACGATACGATACGATCTCGTAACGGGCGGGCGGAAGCAGCAGGTGGGGCCGCCACCCGCCGACAGCCCGCTCGCCACAGGCCTCGCCACGTGGCCGACTGCCGGCCGTAAACGGCGACCGGGGGCAGTGGTTGCGCCGAAAGGGATAGTACACCGGCCAGCGTGGCGTGACGTAACGGAACGCCTGCTGCTGGATGGCGGACGACGCCGTGACGTGGGCGGTGATGGGGAAAATACACGGTTTAATATTGAGCCATCCGTTTTAAAATTTAATTTAATTTAATTCATTAAAAAAAAAGGAAAACCGGTTGTGATCAGGATGGATTGATCGAGGCATGACAACAGCTGTTAGAGCGGACTTTGATTGACTTATACGTTGAATCAGCTTCAGCGGGTTAGCTCCCAGTGAGTCGGTCTTTGACGGATCATTTTAATGGGCGCTCCTTGGGGTACTCTATCTTCTATAAAAAAAAAAAAAAAAAAATCATGTCCTCTACTGTGGCCGGCTATGACTGACGACAAAGTCCGATTGTCGCTTGGATACCGTCGGCGGTTTTCGACCATCGTCCCGAATCAAATAATACATGGGGGACGTGAATCTATCAGGATTGCGACAATTACAAATTCGTCGAAATCCGATCGAATTCCGACGATCACAATTGCGGCGATCCCGACGAGTTCACCGTCCCCAGAGTATAGTTTGATTTGAGACAACGACCGAAGGTCGCCAGCGGTATTTGGGTGGCAATCGGACTTGTCGCTAGCCATTGTGAAACACAAAAACAGGGATTTTTGAGGATAGAAAATTCGATCTCCTCCTTTTAACAGTTGCGTCTCTCTTTCTAATAACTATCATATCTTATTATTATTAGCGACGGTGTTATTACCGTTGGGTTCAATGTACTGTTTATGTGTGGCCTAATAAATTCTCGTAATGTTGATAGTGACTCTATAATTTTATTGTAAAGATACAAATAATAAATGATATGTAGCTGTTCCGGAAGGAATCAACGTCGACGGTCAGTCACCAGGGTTCTGCACACGCGTACACTAACGATTGAAGAAGAAGTCACACCCTACGAGATTAACACGAGCGTTAGGGGAACACGCCGAAGGTTGTCCGGCGGAGCCCACTCCGACGCTCAATTCAGTGTCTCAATCTAGGAGATGAAAGGAAGCTAAGAAAATATACGTGAAGTAGAGAGTGTATCCCCCGCCTTACCTGGGGGGTTAGAGTACCTTTTATACGTAGGGCGGCAGTCACACTTGTCCCACATTTTCTCCACGTCTCCTTGATTGTCGGTTACTGGATAATCTTTGTAACGGTTCTTGCAGCCATTAAATCCGAGCCGTTGTGCTAATTAGGACTTTAATGACCGCGTATTAAGGGTCATGATTATCCCGTGATAATTGGTGATGATCATCACACAAATCCGAAGAAAGGGAACGGTTGCTTGAGGTCGAGTGCTCAATGGACTCCGTTTCCCCGAAATGGTCTGGGGGTTTTGCCCCGAGGGGGGGGGGGCGGGTCCCGGGCGTTTGCCTTCCCGAGGATATCTCGGGGACCTGATATCCCGAGGTGATCTCGAGCTTGTGTCCTCCTGGAGCGATCTCAGAAGTATGTCTACCCGAGGTGGTGTCGGGAATCCTCCTCCAGGCGAGGTCTCTGGAGTTGAGGAAAGAGAATCGTCCAGGCTAGGTAGATCTTGTCACATAGCTTCTTCAGTCCACGTGTTAGCCACGGGGTGCTCGACCTCATCACAAGTCCATCCCTTCAAGTCTAATCGAATGAAATGTGGCTGATTGATTAGACTAGTATTGTAATGAAGAAACTATGTTATGGCAGTACATATATCTTTTACTGCTTCATTGGCGGCCTGCTGGGTCCGAGAAATCAGAACATGAATCCTTGGACCCCAAGTAGTTTCTTGAATTAGTCCAAAAATCACTGTGAGTTTCGAGATGACGGATAGGTTCGTCGAGCCTGTCGTAAGGCAAAGAGATAAATAAAGTGTTAGCGCGGAGCTAGGTTCACTGAGCTTGTCGTAAGGGAGTAAGATAAATGAAGCGCTAGCGCGGAGCTAGGATCGCCAAGTCTGTCGTAAGGCAGTAACATAGATGAAGCGCTAGCATGGAGCTAGGTTCACCGAGTCTGTCGTAAGGCGAAGAGATAAAATAAAGCGCTAGCACGGAGCTAGGATCGCCAAGTCTGTCGTAAGACAGTGAGATAAATGAAGCGCTAGCGCGAGCTAGGTTCGTCGATCCTATCGTAAGGCGACGAGATAAAATTAAGCGCAAGCGCGGAGCTAGGATCGCCAAGTCTGCCGTAAGGCAGTGAGATAAATGAAGCGCTAGCACAGAGTTAGGATCGCCAAGCTTGTCGTAAGATAGTGAGATAGATGAAGCGCTAGCGCGGAGCTAGGTTCGCCGAGCCTGTCGTAAGGCGAAGAGATAAAATAAAGCTCTAGCGCGAAGCTAGGATCGCCAAGCCTGTCGTAAGGCAGTGAGATAAATGAAGCGCTAGCGCGGAGCCAGGTTCGCCAAGCCTGTCGTAAGGCGATGAGATAAAATTAAGCGCTAGCGCGGAGCTACGATCGCCAAGTCTGTCGTAAGGCAGTGAGATAAATGAAGCGCTAGCATGGAGCTAGGCACGCCGAGCCTGTAGTAAGGCAAAGAGATAAAATTAAGCGCTAGCGCGGAGCCAGGATCACCGAGCCTGTCGTAAGGCAGTGAGATAAATGAAACGCTAGCGCGGAGCTAGGTTCACTGAGCCTGTCGTAAGGCGAAAAGATAAAATAAAATGCTAGCGCGGAGCTAGGATCGCCAAGTCTGTCGTAAAGCAGTGAGATAAATGAAGCGCTAGCGCTGAGCTAGGTTCGCTAAGCTAGTCGTAAGGCAGTAAGATAGATGAAGCACTAGCGCGGAGCTAAGTTCGCCGAGCTTGTCGTAAAGCGAAGAGATAAAATAATGCGCTAGCGCGGAGCTAGGATCACCAAGCATGTCGTAAGGCAGTAAGATAGATTAGGCGCTAGCGCGGAGCTAGGTTCGCCGAGTCTGTCGTAAGGTGAAGAGATAAAATAAATCACTAGTGCAGAGCTAGGATCGCCAAGTCTATCGTAAGGCAGTGAGATAACTGAGGTGCTAGCGCGGAGCTTGGATCGCCAAGCCTGTCGTAAGGCAGTGAGATAGATGAAGCGCTAGCGCGGAGCTTGGTTCGCCGAGCCTGTCGTATGGCGAATGATGGATCGTCTTTGGTGTGCTAGAGGGAGGTGAATATCACTTTTTCGTTTTCTTATCTCTACAGAGTCGTTAGCGTAGCGGAAATAATATGTAAAAGAATACAATAACAATACTAACAAACTGATTTACTTGGTATCCACCCCGAACGGGTGACTAATCCAAGAATCCTTCAGTGGATCAACCCCCGGATAACCTCCGGCTAGATCTGTCGCTCCTTGTGGGTGGAGAAACCTCGCCACAACACTTCGGACGCTCTCTGATCACAATAGACTACTAACTCACTTTACCCAAGCGAGATTCGTCAAGCGAGATAGTAGGAAACGAGCCCTTTTAAATAGGGCTCAAATCTGAAACAGCCGCTACCAGTCGACTGCCAAAATGGCAGTCACCTGGTCCCACTCAGATTTGACCGTTACATTACAACGTTCGAATCCTGGCCAGCTGTTCCAGTTGGCACTAGTCGACTGCCCCCAGGGCAGACGACTGGCCCGAGTCCTTAGCCTAGGGTTACACTCCCGAGTACATTTCACTCTGCACTCAACCCCTCCCGGCTTAGCCCCTGAGTACAAACACACATACTCAGACCCTCACAACTCAGTCGACTCTTCACCAGCAGCCTTGACTGTTGCCTTCACGCCCTCTTCATCTTCGGCCTTCGTCCCTCGGATGCACACAAGCCTCCAGCTTGTCTCCATGTCATCCTTCACGTACGCCTCGAAGTCCGCGTCCCTCGGCTCATCATCCCTGCTATCCAATGGTCCCTAGGATGCGCATGTAAGCCTCCAACTTACCTCCATACCATCCTTCACCTGAAGACATCAACCAAGTCTATGTGTACCTGTACACCTGCACACTTCCTGCACACTTATGTACACATATGAGAACAACACAAATCGTAGCTTAACCATATTGCCCACACATCAAAATATAATGATCCTCCAGATCATCTCAGGGCCGATTGCCCCAACAATCTCCCCCTTTTTGATGTGTGGCAATATGTTAAGTTAGGTAAGTATATATCAATAGTAATAGCAAAAGCAATTGAAATTCAAGCATAACACACAAGAGGCAACCTCCCCCTTAACCTATGCTTTCTCCCAAATTTCAATTCTTATTGCTAATTCCAAGTTAAAGTTAAGTTCTCCCAACTTAACTCTAAAGTCACAATCAAACCTAGGTTAAGTTTCAACTCAAACTTAACTTAACACTCAAATTTCTCCCCCTTTGACACCATCAAAAAGATTGCCCTAAGCAACCCTACCCCTGGTGCCAAATAGAACGAACCACATTTCTGAAAACCCCTCAGAAATCACAAATTCACAGTCTGCCCACACTACCAGTCGACTGCCCCCAGGCAGTCGACTGATACGCAGTTTTTCAGAAATTCAGCCGAAATTCAGAAAGGAATAAAAAATTCCAGAAAATCTGGAAAAATGTGAAACTTTGCAAGCACAATTGTTAAGGTATTCCCTACCCCAGAAAAATTTTGTTCATGAAAAAAATCAATTGTGCTTGACTTTTGATACAAACTCTAAACTTCTCAATTCATGTCAACTTTGTATCAATATTGACCTCTAATCATGGTAACCTATGTTTGTCACTTTTTATCACTTTCATTTGACATTTAAAATGATTCCCAAACTTCCCTTTTTCATATAAACATTTCCATTGTGACAAGAGCTCCCCCTCTTTCCCTCTTGAGTCTAAATGATAATCCCTTTTATAAATAACACCACTATTTGATTTTCAATCAACCCATATTAGATGATATATCAATATAAAATTTCAAACATATCATGACACATATATAACGATCATAAAAGAAAGAAATTTTCAAAACATCATTTAGCATGATAAAATTTCAATGACCCAATAGAAAGCTAATGAAACAAGTCACATGCCATAAATCTATAAAATAGACTAATACATAGAAGTTTCATGCAATAAACACAGACATAGCCATGACATATGGCCTGAAATAGTATCTAGGGCCAAAGAGGCCGGAAATCATCCAAATAAATACAAACATCAGAATATAAAGCGTTTGAGAAGTATAATAGAACATCAAAACAAAACACTCTCAACACTAGAATCACTCTCAAAAGCTGCATCTACTGGTCAGAAGAACATGTGATCGCCATCGCCTGGGGGAGGAGGAGGAGGAGGAGGAGCCTGATAGGCCAGATGTCACTGCTGCATTATCTCGTACATGACATCCTGTCTGGTCATGAACCCCTGGCAGAACTCTGTGAGGCCGTGCACCTCCTCCTGAGTCGCCGTCTGGGTCTGCTGTAGGCTCTGGACGCCCTCTCGGATGGTGTAGACATCCTCCTGGAGCCGGGTGAACTCTGCATGTGTAACCAGCTCGCCAGGCTCCTCATCTGCGTCAACGGCCTCTGGGCGCTCCCTCCAAACAAATGTCCCCTGCCTACACTCAATACCTGCCAAGGACAATTGGCGCGTGCCAATCTGATCATAGTCCTTTGACAAGTGCCTGACTTGACCACTACATACAGGGATGCCAAAACATAAATGGAGGAACTCGGTCAGGATGTGGCAAAAGGGCATATATATCTTCCCATTAACACTATGGGAAGAATGACAGATGACACTAAAAACCTGTAGAGCGACATCGATATCCAACCTCCTCTCCAGAGTATACATCATCACCAGATGTGGGAGTTTGATCCTGGACCTCCCCTTGGTTACAATGGGCAAAATGCACTCGATGACGATTTTATACAAGACATGACTAAACAGTCGCATGGGTTTAGCATCAAAAAGACGCTCCGAGTTATTCCTATGTCTTCTAAAATAATGCATGTGAATCTAATAAACCGTGACTCCAGGAAACTCTAAGGGTTCAACAACAGTAGGAAAATAAATAGATGCATTGTTGGATGCCCTACACTGTAGGAACCTGGCTAAACCCATGACAGAGAAGGGGATAGGAACACCAGCAACTCGAGACTCATACAAATTGCTATCAGAGTCAATACAGGTCAAATTTGCATAAAATTCTGAACATAAGTCAATGTCTATGTCATGCTGGCAGTAAACCAGCTGATCTAGTTGAAAATGAGTGATCATTTCAGCTAACTGGGGGGACTTTTCTTGAAAAAAAGTCTTGTTCAGGTATCTGCAATTCATTACCACAAATTCATTTTCTTCAAAACGCTTCTTACACTCCAGGGACCTAAACCTGGACTCCCCCTAACTTTGTCGAGACGACCCCTCACCCCTAGATCTCTTAGAAGTCATCCTAAACACCACACATACACATGCATGCCAAGACAACCCCCCAAAAAGGAAAAAAATCAAAGAATACACACAAAAATATCATATTAGTGTCAAAACATGGTTTAATCGAGAAGAATGAACCTTAAAACGCAATACATTTTCATTCTCCTCATGGTGACTTGATTTTGAGAGTATGACTTGAAAAGGAGAGATTTTAACACGCCCTAGAAGTAGATCGAGGTTGGGGAACGACTTAGAAAGAGTTTTTAGGGCTTGGAGGGGCCTAAGATCGATTGAGGAGCTTGGGAGAGGTGAAGTTCGCCGGGAAATCGCCAAAACCCTAGAGTTTTGCTTCTCCCCGGCGCGCCCTTTCCTTTTATAAAACCTGAGTCCCAGTCGACTGATATCTGGCAGTCGACTGGGCCAGAGTGTAATTATATTCTGTGGGTTTTCGCAGTCGACTGCTAAATCCCAGTCGACTGCTATCTGATTTTCAGCCTCCCAACTCGAACTTCAGAAATGTCTAACTAATTCCACAAATTCTCAAAAATTATGAATTCTTGTGGGGAGATTTGTGGATCCTATATTTTCCTGGGAAAAATATAATTTCAGTCAAAGTTACCCCAGATCCCAAGATTGGTACAAACTTCGAGTTCCTCTAAAATGTATCAGGAAACCTTTCCAAAAGTTCTAATTTGAGCCTCACCTTGATGCTTCTTCCCATACTCAATCATAATCCATTCATAGCATCAAGTTATATGGTATTTAGGCATTAAAACCGATTTGTCTCAATTAAAATCCCAGTTTCACCTTTTTCTCTATAATTCTCCCTTTAGTGTGCTAATTTTCTAGGATTAAGACTAACCTTAGCCTTTTAAACCTCTTGACACACCCTATAGTCCTTTTCATTCTCCTAGAAGGAAACCACCTTAGATCCATTGACCATGGACCCTATTTTGGCTTCTAGTGCTCTTCCTAGAGCTTCTATCCCCAGTTACCTCCCTAGGTAGCTCATCCACAATGGCAAGACCACACCGGTGCTTCTTCGGTGCTCCTTGACCTTCCATCACTGCTCCCTTGATTCTCCACACCTTGTTCTTGGTTTCCTTTTTCTTTTCTTCTCTAAATGGCTTTTCCTTGCCAATTTTGATCTTTTCTTTACTGTAATCATAGGGCATCCATGAATATCCCTTTTTATCATCATTTGATCTTCTAGAATGGTATCCTAATCTCAGCCTACCATTTCTAAGAGGTTGATCATTTTGCATCATACTTGATTCCTTGGACCCCCTAATGAGTCTATCTAGGTTTCTTCCTAACTGATCAAGTTTTGCTCTTAAAACTTGATTTTCCTTTTCTAACTTCCTAACCTTAGGATCACTAGATCTAATTTGATCATTTCTAGGTTTACCTACTTTTCTAGGTATATTTCCCCCTTTCTTAGAGTTTATGTCATGGTCCTTATTCCTAGGGATCCTAGATTTATCATGCATCATAAAATTTTTGGTGTTTTGGCATACAAAATTGTTTCTATTCCTATCATGATATCTAAAACCAAAAACACGCATAGGCAAGCAATAGTTATCAATTATATCATTTATACAAACATTTTGAGTATTCATGGAAACATTTGAAACATAAGTAGAGTTAGAGGTTACCTCCCTTACCCTTGGGGCTCCCCCTTGATGAGTGCTCCTCTTCCTTTCTTCTTTCTCCCATTTCCTAAGGTGCTCCATCTTTCTCAATTCTCCTTTGCATGGGCATTTGTATGGTAATGCCTAGCTCCCCGCATGTGAAACATCGAATGTTCCTTCTTTTTTTTTGGGTTTCTCCAATCCTACACTTTATGTCAAAAT
>JAGFNQ010002410.1:0-34985 GCA_024364735.1 Boesenbergia rotunda
GCAAGCTGACCTTCTCCGACGACGGCGAAATAAGGGTAACAGGTTTTTCAAAATTGCAATTAAATTCTCTTATTTCTTATCTATCCCGAGATTTGGCGAAAGCCAAACTTCGAATCGAGTCCCTCCGACAGGAAGTAAAACTCCTGAAAGAGGGAGCTGAGTCCTTAACTGAGAAAATTCAGGAAGGAACCCCTGATCAAGTTGAAAAACTTGAATCAGAGAACTCCTCCCTAAAAACTCAAGTTAAGGACTTAAGAACAGCTTTAGAACGATTCACTTCTGGTTCCAAGAATCTTGATATGATTCTTGAAAAACAGAAGTCTGTTCTAAACCGATCCGGACTTGGCTATAGAACCAAATCTCGGCAAAAATCGTACTTTGCTGTACTGAACCGGTCAAGACCTAAGGTTCAGGCATGGGTGCCAAAACTGTGCCTGACTAAACCAACTGGTTCGAATCAATTTTGGATCCCCAAGGACAAGATTCACATCTTGCCTAACCCATACAGAGGCTTTAGTCCAGGGGGAGCCAAAATCAAAACAATTTTTATAATTAGATAATTTTTTTAATTGCTTGATTGCATGTTTATTTAATTTTCTGCAATTTGCCATGCTTAGATGTAGAAATACTTAGATTCAAGGACTCAATTACTTGAAATTTGAAAACATAGTATTGGGAGGAGGTGAGATGATAGTACGTTGGGGAAACCAACTCTAATAAGATCAAGTCTACTTGGTCTCTTTAGACTGGTGAAACCAGCCGAAGCTACCGATCCAAGACCCAAGCTAGTTAGACCAGAAAATGACCTAATTTAATTTGAAAATGAAATTTCATTAAAAGGCTTTGTCAAGGAAAGGGTGGATGATCCCATAAGGCTACGGCCAAAGAAGGCCTAGTGCCTCGCCAAGACCTGGAAGCCAATTTCTGAAATTCAAATTCAAATTATCTTTTGTCAAATTCGAATCTAACTCAAATTTCAAATAATTATAGTTTCTAATCTGTTTTCAAAATTTTTTTTAACTTATTCTCTTTTTGAAAAACACTTAATCTGTTTTTAAAATTTTTTTTTAATTTGTTTTCAAAAATAAAGAACTTTTTCGAAAATAAATTGAAATTCCTTTTCAAAATTAATTTTTACCCTCAAACCTGTCTCACAAAAACCTTAAGGTTAACGTGTTTGAAAACCCTAGATTCAGTAAGACAGAAAAATTAAGCTCAATTTAAACCACCTTGCTTGTGCTTTCATAACCATGGTCAAACTGTGGTTAACATAGTCAAACTATGATTAACATAGTCAAACATGGTCAAACTGTGGTTAACATAGTCAAACTATGATTAACATAGTCAAACATGGTCAAACACAGTCAAACGAAGTCAAACAGTCAAACCTAGTCAAAAGGGTCAAAGGCTGCTGAAAGCAGTCCATGAGGGCGCCCGTGACCTGTCGGGCGCCCCCGACAACACTGACAACACACCAGCTCCAGTCAAAGCTGCAAAAGCTGCATTTGACCGACTTGACAAGGGCGCCCGTGACCCGTCGGGCGCCCCTATACGCTTCTGTCCCCCACGCTGATTAAAGCAGCCAAAAGGCTGCAATCAACTACCATTGACCAGGGCGCCCGTGACCTGTCGGGCGCCCCCATCGACAAAGCTGTCGTCCACGCCAGTCAAAGCAGCAAAAGCTGCTGTTGACCAGCCTTGATCAGGGCGCCCGTGACCTCTCGGGCGCCCCCCTTAAAACCCCTATAAAAGGGACCCGAGTCTCCTTCTCCTCCCACACCACATCTCACACTTCTTCTTCCCCTTGCCTCATTCTTGTGGATCAAGTGAACCTAAGCCCACCCTTGCCTCAACCATGCCTCCAAGGTATGAAATTTAGTTGTGCAATTAATTTTTCTTAAATTACATATTTTTTAAGTCTCTTCTTATAATCCAAGGTTTATCCTTAATTACTTATTTTTCTACACTTAGAAAACGCCGAGCAGTTCAGTCGAACCCCGGAAACGAGCCCAGTCCCGACCCTAGGTTTCCAAACCTAGAACTTTGTAATAAATTCGCCCGAACCACCTACGTTCCGATTAAGACGAGTTACCTTAACCGTCAATTCTTTACCCAATCCTGTCCAACTGCAATGTCCGCAATTAACTACTATCAACTGGACAACCTCGTATTCTGCACACATCCGATCAACAACACCTTATGTGCAGAATTCTATAACAACATAGTTAGGCAAGACCAATTGAGCTTCGTCACTACCGTTCAAGGACTGCCCTTGACCATCACTCCTACCCTACTGAACCGATTTCTTGGACTCCGACAATCTCAGTCCATCTTCTGTTGCTACCCTCCAAGGAACCTACCTTTCGATGCCCCCTACTCTCATATTGACCTGAACACCTTATACAACTATTTCTTTAGGGAGGGCATGGACCCTGCAGGAGGGCAGTTCAACTCCACCCGACTGCGATTCAGGACTACGCTCTCTATAGAGTGATTGTCCGTTGCATCCTTCCTCTGTCCACTAGGGACATAGCCACCATGAAACCCTTTCACACCTTCTCCTCTATGCCCTTATCCACCATCTGGACATAGATATAGGCCTTCACCTCTTCCACTGTATCCTACATGCCTCTAGTGTGTCCACTCAGGGACGGGTCCGCACCCCCTTCTGCCACGTCATCACCTCGATCCTCCACCATCACGGCCGAAACATCACTGAAGGCGAGATTACCACGATGACCGACTTCAACGAGATAGGATATAGGAACTTTTCCTTAGCCGGTGTAGATGTCTCGGGCACCGGGGTTCTGACTTGGAGACGCCGACCAGCCGCACAGGACATTGCCGACGAGGAGGTTGAGGTCGACGTTGCCGACTTAGCAGCAGAGTTAGCTCAGCCCGATCCTCCGACACTCTACGAGCGAGTATCCCTCCTCGAGACACAGGTTCAGTCCCTCCGGGAAGAATCAGAGGCTTACCACCTTGAGCAGCTGGAAACTCATCAGGGCTACTATACCGAGTATATGAGCGCGTTTGCAGCAGAGAGGGAGGAAAGAAACGCCCAGTATCAGGAGATGATGACCATGTTTAGATCCTGGCATCCAGGCTCCCCTGATCAGCCTGGTCCCTCTTCCTAGATGACTTGGACGTGTACCTATTTGACTATCCCTACTGAGTAGGGTTGACTTCTGTTGACTTGTACTAGACTTCTGTTTGACTTATGCTTATCTTAGCTTGGCTTGTTAATTTCCGACTTGATTAAGTTAGGATTATGCTTAGTAGAGTAGAATCATTTTTTTTGCTTCTGCCTTAATTGAAAATGCTTTAATTCAATTTAAAATGTTTTCTTTGTTAAAAATGTTTTACTTTGGTTTTAAAATTTTTTTCCTTGACTTAGTTTTATTTCAAAAACTACCCCCTTCAAAACTAGGTTTTTTTGAAATGGACTTAGCCTAGGCTCTAACCCTAGAATTGCATGCACCTATAGATCTAGAAGCCAGCATCTCACAAGCACCTTAGGGTACTTTGATTGACAACCTAGAAAGGGTTGAGATGCTTAGGTCTTTGCCTTAACTCAAGATGCTTTAAGTCAGTGCATCTGCAGTAGTTGGGGCACTAAATACAAACTGAACAGCAATCAAGTTAAGTATCAAGTTTAGACAATCTAACTTGAACAATGCACTTAACTTGACTAACCCTAGCGAAAACTACTGTTTATAACAGTTGGTAAGTAGCTAATTGGGTTAGACACGTCCCTAAAGATTTAACCAGACTTAGGTTCCAGTTTGATTCAGTACAGCAAATGCTTTAATTATTGCAAATTTTTTTCTGCATTTTTTATATATGTCAAAGGGGGAGAGTTGGAAAGGAAACAGGGAACAAAAATTGTTTTAAAATTTTTTCCCATTGTCTTCTTCAAAAAGTTAAGTTAGTTTTTATTTCTAAACTCTGAATTATTTTGAAACTTAATGTTTTTGTTTAAAACTATTGTTAGCTTAAAGGTTTTTAAAATTCTCTTCAAAAATTTCCAACTCTGAACTATGTGTTTTGAAATTATGTTTTAAGCTTAACGTAGTGCTTGAAATTTTTCCAAACTGAAAATTTTCTAAGTCTGAAATTTTTCCAAACTGAAAATTTTCTAAGTCTGAAATTTTCCAAACTGAAAATTTTCTAAGTCTAAAATTTTCCAAAACTGAAAATTTTCTAAGTCTGAAATTTTCAAAACTGAAAATTTTCTAAGTCTGAAATTTTCAAAACTGAAAATTTTCTAAGTTTGAAATTTTTCAAAACTTGAAATCTTCTAAGTACTTAACTCACACCACCTATTTTTGAAAAACCTAGGGGGAGATTTCTTCCAGGGGGAGGGAATCTAACTTAGGATTTCAATTTCAGCATTTTTTCCTTAACTTTTTGAACTAGGTTGCCATATATCAAAAAGGGGGAGATTGTTAGTGCAGAATGCACCCAAGTCAAACCTGTGTTTTGATATTGGCAAAAGGGTTCAAAAGTTAAGGGTTAGTTGTTGTCTAACAAGCTTCTTGAGTGTACAGGAAAAGCCCTAGCGAAGGAAGGCTAGGCACTGGCGAAGGACTGCCAGACAGGAGAAGCCCTAGCAAAGGACTGCTAGGCACTGGCGAAGGACTGCCAGAAGAAAATACCTAGCAAAGGACTGCTAGGCTGGCGAAGGACTGCCAGAAGAAAAGACCTAGCGAAGGGCAGCTAGGCATCAAGCGAAGGGCAGCTTGGTAACTCAAGACCTGGCGAAGGACTGCCGGGCAAAAGTCCAACTGGAGGATCCGGTTGGCACCAGGTAAACTCTCCCGAGAGGAGTAGGTGAGGACGCGTTCCCCTTGAGGGAACATTAGGCGTCGGTTCGACCTAGGGCTCCATTTTGGAGACCAAAGTCAGAATCAAGACAGCTAAGGCTGTATAAAATAATAATATTATTGTTATTTGGACTAACCCTGGATGCAGGATCGAAGGACTGAGTATCTGCAGCTCAGAGAGACTCAAAGTAGTGAGGCAGAAGCTGAGTAGGGTGCCCCGGACGACCAGGGCGCCCCCAAGGTTAACCCAAGTCTCTAACAACCTCGACGCGCTTCAACCCGCTTGTCGCGGGCGCCCCGCGTGTCTCGGGCGCCCCCACTGCCAGCTGCCGAAGCGCATCTCTACGAAGCTGAGGAGATGAGGCCTTTTGACCGGTCAATGCGGGCGCCCCGAGTCCTCCGGGCGCTCCGGTCAAACCGGATCCCGAGGATAAGGGGATCAGACGGCGACCGAGCTACAGCCGGATCAGCTGCCACGTGGGGGGCGCCCCCGTCGACCAGGGCGCCCCTAGGCCCTATATAAAGGGCCCTCGACCCCCTTCTTCAGTGCATCACTTACTGCAACGCTTCCACGCTCTACAACTTTCATTCAACGCATCCAAATGCTCCGACGACCGCGCTCTGCTCCAGGAACTTCTCAACTCAAGTCCGAAGCGCCGTCGACCTCCCGCTGCACCGAAACTCGAGCCTACCCCGGGAGTTGGTAAATACAGAAGTGTTATATTTCTTATTGCAATTTGTATTTCTCTTCTGTACTTATTCTACGCATTATAGAATTGCCCAAAGTAACAGGTCAACGACCGTGGGCCTTGGAGTAGGAGTCGACCCAGGCTCCGAACCAAGTAAAACGACCTTGTTAGCGTTGTGTTGCTTTTTGTGTCTTATTTCCGCTGTGCACTTACTCTTTTTTAAATCCGAACGATTTGCGACATTCACCCCCCCCCCCTCTCTCGCATTTCTCGATCCAACAAGAACTACTTCCAGAATCTATAACCCATGATGAAGAAACAGAAAGATTGCACTCTATCATAAAGATACCTGAAGCATCCGCTCCACTGGCATTCTTCTTCATGAAAATGTAGCAGTTTTTATTCCAGTGACCTTTCTTGCCACAGTAGAAGCACACGACCTCCTTCTCATTAGATTTGGGCACCTGCGCCCCCTTTTTGAGCTTCTTCTGACCTTGATATTCGAGATTCTTCACTGCATTAGCCTTGGGATTAGATTTCCCAGTGCTAGGGTGCTTGTTGGTTTTTCTTATCATCATTGTATACAGTGAAGGATTTACCTTCATATCCTTCTCAGCAGTTTTCAGCATTGTCATCAGATCAGTCAAACTCTTGTCTATACTGTTCATGTTGAAGTTCAACACGAACTGGGAAAAAGATGGAGGTAGCGACGACAAGACCAAGTCAATGGCCAAGTCCTAGTCCAACTTGAAACCCAAGCTCTCGAGCCGTTCTATGTACCCGATCATTTTGAGTACATGGGGCCCAACTTGATTTCCTTCCTCCAGCATGGTACGAAACAATGCTCGAGAGGTATCATACCTCTCTACTCTCGCACTCTCTTGGAAGAGCTCACGCAAGTGCTGATCAATCTCTCTAGCACTCATGTTCTCATGTTGTCTCTACAACTCGGGAGACATAGATGACGGCATGATGCATTGCACATCCAGTGCATCTTCCAAGTACTGAGAGTAATATGACTGATCTTCCTCCGATGCGTTTAGCGCAGGCTCATTCATAGGTTCGTCTTCGAGCACGTAAATTTTTTTCTCGTGTCTCAAGACAATTTTCAGTTTCCTATACCATTCTAGGTAGTTTAGCACAGACTCATTCATAGGTTCGTCTTCGAGCACGTAAATTTTTCTCTCGTATCTCAAGATAATTTTCAGTTTCCTATACCATTCCAGGTAGTTTGAACCGAGGAGGACATTCTCTTTCTCGAGAATACTTCGCAACGAAAGGATGCTTGTGTTTGCCATCTAAAATTTTTAAAGCAGAGTTTTAGTATTTATGGAATATATTTAATAAAGGACTTTATAACTCCTATTATTTTATTATGGTCCAACAGCCCCCACTGTTAGAATCGGGAATTGGTTGGTAACAATTCCTAATAGGATCAAAATCCTGAATCATATAGTATGCACACAGTTGAGCTGTACCTACATGCTATATTCATCAAGTAGGCCTTAACTTGCCGATCACCAATCTCTGTGACTTTCGATATACTTTTGTCGAGCCTTATATTTTCAACATTTGCCCCTCAAATCAATTGACCTTAGCTGAGCTAAACAAGTCAACGAATTTGATTTAAGTCGACCCACTAATAATTATGATAAATTATAGATGTTTTGGCACAAGCCCACAGCTAAACTGTACTGACTCATGTAAAAAATCCTAACTATCATCACAGTTATTAATGGAGGGCTTTCAACAAATCTTGACTTAATATTTATCATATACTTCAACCATAAGGAATTCATATCTAAATCATAACATGCATTTCTCTACAGGTTTGATAGATAAAATTCATTTCTACATTTCTATCATGTTAAATCTAAATTTCTTCGAAATCTCTCGAAGTACTAATCTTCAAAAATTTGAAGAAGAGATTTTGAACTATATGATCCAACCATGATTTGCTCTGATACCACTGTTAGGTTCTGAGCGCAGTGGAATATTTATAATAAAGCAAAAATCTGCTTTTAAATCATGGATCTTTTCGTGGTACATATAGTTCTAAACAAAATAATGCGAAAACAAGCATAAATTGAAAACATACCTTATAATCCTTTGCTTATTTGTGAATAATATCACGAACAGATGAGAGCCCCACGTGTGACTCCTCTAGTGGTATCCACACGCACAAGATCACGAACTAGATGATCCGTTAGGTGCTAGCCACTTGGATCGACAGAATTCTTTCAGATGCACTACGGATCTGGTGATGCGCCTCCAACTAGAGAAGAAGTAGTTGAAGGCTTCCCAAGAGAGATGGAGAGAAATCGCACAAGAGAGAGACGAAGGAGAAGTGTGTCCTCCTCTTCTTCCAAGGGTGGATATATATAGCCTCCAAGGAAGATGAAGAGACATGACTCTTCATATTCTTCATTAATTTATCATAATTGCGACTTTTGAAATTCTCTATTAATAATCATTAATAGAGACTCTTCATCTTCTCTATTAATAATCATTAATAGAGACTCTTCATCTTCTCCATTATTGCCACAATAATTGTGACCTTTCAAATTCTCCAAAGAGAATGAGAGATAAATCTACTCACTTTTTTATCTACATCAAATAAATCTATATTTGATCTTGATCCGTTCTCGCTTCCGATATTTCAGAAATAATTAATAATCCAATTAATTCTTATTCAGAAATAATAAATTGATTAATTTTAGTATCCACTAAAATAATCAACTACAGATACTGTTCGCGTCTATGTGCTATACGTGCGACCCTCTAGGTTCTATACACGAAGGCAGTGTAAATCCATACACAGACTAAGGTAACCGTCTAGCAACAGTTTTTAGCCACCCAACGTGATAGAATATTAGTTATAAACTAAAACCTCCATGAACCGATTACTGTGTAATTCAATCTCTTCATCTTTTCCTACATCCCAATTAATTCGGTGCAGTATGCATCATCACCAATTAATTATTTTACTTGATTTCCAAAATATAATAGACTCATCTTGAATGATAATCATTCCTCCCATGGTCATGGATTTCGAGTCACTAATATCTCTATCAAGCGGCCAGGATGTTAAGCGATGAATCCTCTATTGACTCAACACTATTCTCTCTACGTTTTTGTCATGCACCCAATTACCGTATTAATTACAATCCGATTAAAAATTGCTTTTAACGGCATCAAAGTACATAACTCCACGCATAGAATATATAAAGGTCTCAAGTCGAAAGATCAGTTACACTCGTTCATTAAGACGAACTACCAATGATGCTTAATATGTGGTGTTCTCTTAAGCGGGTCGTGTCCAGTGTACCTCTAAACTCAAGGCACCACCAAGTACAACTTGGATATCCATCCCTCCGATCTATCTTGACCTAGTCATACTTAGCGTTGATCTAGATATCTATGTCCCCTCTAGATATCTATCGGATCAAGGACGATTTTCAGAATAATATAACCATTAATCTGTGAGACTTTATCATTAATCATATACGTACAGAAAAGTAAATGATTAACGCCAAATACTTGCCTTTATTAAAATAATTATCCATAAATACATAAAAGTGTCTTGGCACATAAGTGCACACACTAACAGAATCTTTAGCTAACGAAGAAGAAACAACGTATATGATAAGGAAGTTGAATAAATATTTCAAATCTAAGCAATTTAATAAAGTGCAATGTAAGAAACATTCTCCAAGACAAAGGAAGATTCGCTGCTACAACTATGATCAAGAAGGACACATCAAGGACAATCATCCAAAACTAAAAGAGAAAAAGGTAAACAAGTCTAAACACAAGAACTTGAAGGTCATATGAGACAAATCTTCATCAGAAGAGTCCGAACTCAAGGAATATGTCGGACTAGCGCTAATGATTAGCCATCAAGAAGAGAGCATCGATGAAGGGGGAGTCATATCAGAAGCAAGCAACGACGAAGGGGAGGTTCTAACTTCGAGCATGACATGATAAGTGAGGTATGTCTTCTACCCTTCATCAGTTGTATTTCGGTATTAAACAAATGACTAGATCTCTGTACAAATTTTTAAAAAACAAAAATTGTGACCTAAAAAGGAAATTAGCTTTTGCATGTTGGCTAGAGTTTTATAGTCAACTAAAAATTGAAAATGCAAATTTGAAATAACAAATCGAATTATTAAAAAATAATCATGCATACACAAATGTTTGTTTTCCAAAATGAAGTACTAGATATAATGGAGTCTTAATTGACATATTAGAAATCGGACAAATTATAAAAATTTTAAAATGTTATATTCCGCCCAAATTTTTTATTAACATTGTAGATAGAAATTTATATTGTGTACCTAAATCTATACTAAAATTATTTTCTAATAGTAAATTGTTGTAAAAAAAATTATTTTAAATTTTTCTATGATAGATTTCATTCTTATCTATCCACAGAATTTTTTTTAAAAGTTTTTTGATTGTTAGATAAATTTCTAAAAATTAAATTTCTAATTTTAAAAAATTCTTAGAGTTTTTTTTTTTGAAAAATACGATTGTTTATGATCTGCAGGTTTTCAGTTGACCATTGAGAAAAATTTTCAAGTTTCCAATTTTACAAATTATTTTATTTTTCCAAAATAGCTGAGTATGGTAATAAAAAATATTTTTCTATACTTAAAATGATTATTTTTTCTATGAAAATTTTTACAAAGTCAAACCTGTTAATGTTACACTTTGTCAACAATTTTGAGATTTTTTTTCAGTATATGGATTTTTTTCCTCAAAAATCATAATTTTAATCTTAAAAATATCTCGACGTTAATTTTTGAAAAATTGAATTTTTTTTTTTAAGATTAGCCTTTAGATTTGAGATATTTTCAAAAATTTTGGATAATTAGATAATTTTTTCTGATTTTATCATTGAAAATGCATTTTCTTTGACTTTAACATTACTTATATTTGTGTGTGTGTGTTTTTTTGGAGAAATAACACAAACTTTTGGACAAAAATCAAGTCTTTTTCAAAATTTTCTTCTAAGTTTTTTTCACTTAATATATTTTTTATGTGATCAAAGGAGAGAAAAGAGGAATTAAGTTAAGGGGGAGGTTTTAATTGCAAATTATTTTTATAATATATTACCATATTTTACTTGTTTTTCTTTGTTGATTATTTTTATGTTTAATCCTAACTTAACTAGGGTTGATGCACATCAAAAAAGGAGAGATTGTAAATATCCCAGGATGATTTTGATATGATCAACTGAGTCAAATTAGGTCATGTTGGTTTTTGATCTTTGTGTCTAAGTGTGCAAAAGCTTAGGAGTACAGAAAGTTGAGCAGAAGATGCAGCAGATGATAAGGATAACATGGGAAGAGAGCCGACGGGCTCGTTGCATCTGAGCGACGCGAAGACTACAGAAGAATACACTAGTGGAGCAAGAAGGACACATGCCACTTCCGAGGGACGAGAAGCCGGGGAGGAAATTCATTTGAGGAGAAGACTAGAAACGGGTTCAAGTGAGCCAAACTTTAGATGACCAGAAATCATCCAGAAGTGCTAGAAGACTGGTCAACCTTTGGTTGACTAGACCCAGCCCAACTCAGGCGCCCCATACACGGGCGCCTGAGTGACGCCTATATTAACTCAGGCGCCCAAGTCAAAATTTTATCAACAACTAGTCGTTCTGCGGGCGTTGCGACATGGATAAACACTGACTTAGTATCAGGCGCCTGTGAACACTCGGGCCCGAGAAGTGCCACATCAACATTTCGATAAGGTTTTCTAAGGGCTATAAATATGCCCTTGAAATCAAAGTTTTCATTCATTCGAACAATAATCATTCTCCTATTGGCTTTCTTTAGTTTTTTCTGAGTTTGCAAATGTATAAGAGAATTTTCAAACTGAATATATTTTATATCTCTTTTACTTAGTTAACTACTTATGTTATTGATTTATTTTATTATAACTAACTCTATCTTTGTTGAAATAAAATAAAAGATTAATTTATTCTTACATGACATTCATCTTCCCCTTTCGACCAACTGATCTCAACACTAATATCAAAATTTATTTATTTATATATCATCTTTAATAATATTATTATATATATATTATTTTGTTTGATCAGTCGATTATTGATACAATTTCCTCTATTAAAATTATACACCAAATCCTCCACACAAATAAATTTTTATTGTATTATTCAAGATTAAACCAAATAATATACGATATTCTTCAATCAAATGCGTCCTTAGGAGTGGTACAAACCGTAGATTTAATAAATATGATCATGTCGTGAAGTAAATCGGACACCTTTACAGCTGGATGAGTCTCCAAGGGAGACGAGGTCGCTGGGGTGGCATGATGAGCTGGAGCGCTCCTAATCTGCGAGACAGAGACCGTTAGAACCCACTGGGAAAAGTCCCCGGCCAGGCACTCCGACGGTCAAGTCAGTATACGACGGTGGCGATGGAAAGCAATAAAACAGTAGAGAAATTGCACTATTGCACGTACCTGGGAAAGTGCGGAGTGAGAGGTATATGTAGCTGGGGAAGCTGACAGGTTCTGTCGCCTGCCACTTGCCGTCGCATTGAGAGAGTAGGGCAATGCATGCCCAAGAGTGGCAGGGTAAAGTGGCCCATGCTGTATTAAGAAAAGAGCCACTGTCAACTTAAGGGTTGGCGCCGTTGGACGCCGCTCGACCTGTCACCGAAGCATGTGGTCGGGGTACGGGGGACAAGGTGTATCAGACGGATCAATACCTCGGCGAGATATCCGCTACTGGAGACCAGGATGACCAAGGTCCTGCGCCGACCCGTACAACCGCCGGTAGTCCAGTGTCAAGGAGTGGTTGTGCCGACTGGGGGCATGGAATGACGAGATCGACTGAGGGCCTATGAGGGTGCCGACTGGGGCACTGAGTATCATCACCTTCGGCTCGAGCTTATTCTCGGAACGTGGGCCGCCACGCATCGGCGAGAAGCCGAGCCTGGGTGGATCTTAAATCATTTGACTGAGGAAAGGCTCCTACCAGACTATGTGGACCTTGACGCGGAAGTCCCCCAAGGGCCTGAGCCCGCGGGCCTCTTATTTAACGAGATCGTCCTGTCCATCGGCCACCTCCCTTCTGATTGAGTGCCAATCTGCCGGGCTCGGTCACGTAAACTAACCCGGGATTAAAATATAAAAATAATAGACAAATTATACTTATATTTTTATATCAGTAATTATAGTCGATTAATGTGAAATAAATTATTCAATTTTATATTTTGTTCATCAAATAAATTCAAGAGATAAACTTCCTACCTAGCGTCCCATCTTTATCAGCAGTTCAGGTATGTCTCGCATGAAAATTCAATTCGCATTATTTATAAATATATCTGGTCTCCTACCCTTTGATCCTTATACGGTCGGACTATAAATTATGTTGTCACATAATAGATTGATGATTAATATATAAATATTGTTATTATGAAATTTGAAAATGACAAAATTAATATGTCTATCTTTCTCTTATATTAATCATAATATTTATATTAGTAATTTTTATAATTTTATTTTTTTTATATTAATTTTAAGATGAATTGATGAAAATATTGTGGACGAACGAATCTGTTTTGACAGTCAGATTATAAATTATACTCATCGCACTAATTTTGCATGTCAACATGGTGCCCATGCCACGAGGGCTCATGACGCAGACCCTACCACCATTCCATTCTCGTTCTCCACTTAAATATCTCACTGTGCGCCTTGCCTTAATTAATCTTTCTAAGTTCTGAATTATGGAGATTATTTTTTTCATTATTATTCAAATAAAAAATAATAATATTCATCTTAAACAGCTCAATATAGTTAATCTTTGACTATATAAATTATGAACGAAGATATTTTACCTTAACATATAATAATGGAAATACGCCCTTTCATTTTCACTAAAAGAAATTATATATATATATATATATATATATTTTCTAGTACGATTGGTTATGCTTTTGTTTTAGGAAGATATGGCAGAGCAAATAGATCTACAAATCAGGCCAAATGTTTAAACACTACAATTAACGCGTCTTAAAACTAAACTCAAGTATAATTAAATCCCTTGTTGAATCTATTATCAAGTTGTCATGATGTATGCTTCCGACAGCCACACTAGAGACATCTAACAACCCTCATTTGATTTGGAGAATTAACATGGCCACCGAAAACCTTGTGATTGAAATCCAAAATCTAGGAGAAGTTGTTTTATGGAGTTTCTACCAGCCATTATTACCCTCTCGACTCAAAAGATGAACAGCGGCGTCTCATATCATTGAAACAGAGAACCATATTTCAGGTAATATGGAGGAAAATAATTATACTTGTTTTCTTTTGAGCACCAAGAAAATTTGAAAAAGAACAACAGCATCGAGTCTAAGATTTCTCTTCTTGTGCTGCCGGAAAATACAGAACCACAGGGCATCCATTTGGTTGCTTTGTAGCATTTGAATCCTCAATATTCCAGATAAAGATGAAGTAAGCTCGAGCAGCAGATAGTCTTCATGGTTCCTGCGCTGCTGAAGGCACATCCAAGCTCATGTGCTCCTGACGGCATTCCAGGCTGCAAAAAGCAATCTCACCCCTGCAAAAATCAAGAGCAGATTGAGTCTGTTAATCACAAACCTGATGGGATTTGTGTGGTAGAACAGAGAAGAAGATCTTAATTGGACTGGAGAGATTCATTCATGTGTATTGTTTATCATAGAGAAGAAGAGATCTTGCTCGTATCACTTCAATTGATAGCAGAAGTTGATGAGATCTGAAAGGTTGATTTAACTAACTGTAACATCGATTGTAAAGTTGGACGAACATGGACAATGAATCACTGAACCAAAGTCTCAAGGTGATAAAACAAATCGGGAGCTGAAACCGTTCGTGAACTCTATTCTCTGTAGTTACGGTAATTTCCTCAATAAGGGGCAGGAACAAGACAGAGTGAAGTGTGAGTAACTGGGCAAACCCTAAAAAAACGATCTTTGGTCCAGAAATACGAGGGCGAACGAAAAAGCCGGGACCTTACGGTGCGAAGGTGGAAGGAGAGGAATTACCTGTACATGAACGCATCCCGGCCGGGTCCGAGGCGTCGATTGCAGAGACCACATGCCCTCAAGAAGGGCGCAGTCCCAGGGTGGTCACCGGACAACTCCACAGGATTGCTCCTCTGCACGCCGCCGCGGGGAGAAAGCATGGACCCCACGAACCGAGCCGTGCGGCAGTCCGCCCCAGAGACGTTGACCGCTCGACGCGCCACCTCCGCCGCGCCCCACCGCGGATCCAGAGGCTGGCCCCCGATCGATTCGCCCTGATCCAGCGGCTGAGGGGCCTCGATGTCAAAGGAGACTCCGCCATCCGGAAACTCTAACGAGCTCGTGGTCCGCCGCATCGGAGGCCTCGACCGCTTCCCGAGCAGCATCGTCGTATCTGGAACCGTAGCAAGAGGCAGCGAAGCGCTCGGAGATCGCCGAGCGAGCGAGCGAGCGAGCGAGCGAGAGAGAGAGGAAGACGAAGAGAACGTTTTGGAAACCGTAAGAGAGACGAGTGGAGTTAAAAAGAGTGGTAAATAGATCTCGACCGTTCGATTTTGATATGTGTTCTTGCGAGTTTGTAACATTTTTTTTAAATATTATCTGTGTCCGTTTTTTAAAAAATGTTTATTAATTTTAGGAGTTAAAAAAAACTGTAAGCAACTTAGATGCCAAAGGATAATTTTCATTTTCAAATTTTTATTGTTTGATCTTTTTCTCATTAAATCCTTTTTTTTTGACAACCTTTTAACGATTTTGTTAATTTCTTGATCTGAAATATACTTAAAATTTAAAAAAATAAATGATACACTTTTAACATGTTACATAAAAGATCCCTTGTATATCTTGTCTATTTTTTATATTAGATTCAAGAAAATAATAAAATTTGTAATGATGGAGAGCCAAAATAAATTATAGTTTGGATCTGAATTCCCCTGCAATTTACAGCAGGTAAAATGCTTCATCATAAACTAATTTTATTTTATTTTATTTAGTAAATTTTGTCATAGACAAAAAAAAAAATATACCATAAATTTTGTCATAGACAGATCCAGTTCTTGATTGTTGCTCTAAATTAATTTTATTGGAAGATACCATAAAATAAATTCTCAAAGTACATTATGTCAACATTATTATTGTTATGAAAATAAAATATATTTGGAGACTTAGTCGATTTTTTTTTGTTTTTTATACTTTTATGAAAATAATAATGATAGATTCTTTCACTCGAAGGTTGATTGATTGCAACTATTTGTAATTTTGCTATATTTTATTCAACATTATTTGCGGCACAAGTCACAATTTTTGTCCGCAATAGTTCAATGATTTAGAAGTGTCTTCCAGTACGAGGCCAATCACACCGATCCACCGTTAGATCTTGAACCAACGGTGGATATCACAAATTATGAGATATTACATTTTGTATTTGAAAAATTAAATTTGAAAGGGATATTTTAGAGCAATTAATTTATATTGGCCTTTTTTTATTTTTTTTTTATTTTTGACAGGTAAGCATGTAATTTTATTGATGATTTGTAATATCCTTCGTTACAAGATGAACCAACCAATTAGAAAAGTTCCCAAGCATCCAACAAAATGATGCAGGGTTTTAATCAAACTTTCGGATCTCCTCCAATCAATTAAATTGGACAAATTTAGTATGTCCGTCCTCTACACGTATTAGTTACAATATCTAAGTTAGTAATCTCCGTGATTTATCTTTTTCGTATTCGTCTTGGGATAGATTGACAAGGAAGTTAGGCGAATAAATTGTCTTTTACCACCTCTAATGAATTAATTCAAAATTATTAATTTGATAAAAAAGAAAAAGAGGCAAAAACTTAGTAGCAATACTAACTTAATTACATCTATAAATTGGTACTATATACAACAAACAACTTAGATTCATGTTGGTATAAAAACACATACATATATGGAAGGATCTCGATCTTTAAATTTCAGTTCCCAAAGTATAATCCAACTGATTATAACATGATAAATTTATAAAATTAAACAAGACTATAATATAAACAAAATCTAAAAAATTGTCTTCTATTTATAAAATTAAATAAGAGTCGAATGTAATAAAATCTGATGAATTATATGATTACTAGTTTCATTTCCTAATCTATTCATATACTAGTTTCGATTTCCTAATCTATTCTCTTCCAAGGATACGAAACAACTATGGAAAATTATCAAGGTGATGCATTCATCTATTTTTTATGGAATCGATCTTCAAATTTCATAATCAAGATATGACTATGACATATGATATATATGTAAAAAAAGTTTTGATATGTCGCACTACTTACACATATATCCTCTATATATATATATATATATATATATATATATATATATATATATATAATTGATGCGGATTAGAGGGTGCGCACCCGGGGCTCCTAAATTGAAACCTGGGGCTCCTGAATTGAATTCAGATGAGTAATAACTTTTGTGTGTGTTTTTAAAATTTTTTGAGGATATATGATGTGTATTTAGGATTTAAGAGTTTAGAATTTAGAGATTGAGTTATAGTGGATTGAGCTCTGATATATTCAGTGAAAAAACTCAATGAAACACTTAGTGAATGACGTGACACTTTGCATGCACATATCCAATTACCGCCCAAACACCATCGGCGGCCTTCGGCCGCTGTCCCGAATCAAACTATATCCTGGGAGGCACGGTGAACCTGTCGGGGATCGCTGCATGTAAAGTATCACGTCATTCACTAAGCTTTTACTTGAGATTTTTCATTGAACATATCATTTTCTTAATGGATTTAAACTAATAAGATTTTCCTCTAGGGTTTAGGCTTCTCTCTTGGGTTATATTGTTCAAGATAAAAAATTTTAGATGCTCACTGAATATATTATATGTATTTAACGTTTAAGATTATATAATTTAAGGATTGAGTTATAGTGGATTTAAATTAATAAGATTTTCCCTTTAGAATTTAATCGTTCTTTTTTAATTATAATATTTAGGATTAAATTTTTTTATGCGGATGGGATATATAGTCCTGCTATAATGTGGATCGTCTGTTGTGTGTCCATGACCACAATCGAGTTACTTGATTGAATTTTAACTTCTCCAATTTTTTATTTTAAAAATCAAAATTTTTTAATATAAATCTTAAATATATTTATTGTAGAGCAATGATAGACAATGTAAATTTTAATATGAAATTTAACGTGAATGACATGATATTTTTTAATGTACATATTTGATTATTATTTAGATATCGCCGATAGTCTCCAACCGTTATCTTAAAATAAATTATATCTTAAGAGGTACGATAAATCTATAAAAAAAAATCGCTACAATTGAAACAATCATTTTGAATTTTACATTGAAATTTAAAGTTGTGTCAATTGTTTTGTGTGCCTGTGTTGCAGTCATTTAATTTGTCTTGTTTTCCTGTGGGGGCAATTGTATAACACGTGGAAGAATATGTTTGGACCTCAAGTAATTATTCGCGACAAGTGGAGATGTAGGGGATTGGAGGGTTGCGAGAGGATGAGGACAAAGAGGCATACAAGGAGTAGAGTCAGCTTTTCATCAGGACAAATTAACGAGACGGCAATAATAAGTGAGAGCTGCTTTTCTTCGGTAAAAAAATTATGATTTTACTTTAGGATTTAGACATCTCAATTAGATTATAATGTTAAAGTTAAAAAAAAAATAAAAAAAAATTTAAGATTTATTTGAGGAAAATTAATTTTTTAAAAAATAATCATAATTTTTTTAAAAAAAATCGACTTGAGGTGTCTCCCATATAATGGGAGGCGCTTCAAGCCCCGTCAAAGGCGCCTTCCATGTCAATAATGGTTACATGGAAGGTGCCTTCTATAGCATTTTTTTTTTACTTTTTTTAAAAATCAATATTTTCTCGAATATAAATGATACCCTTAGGGTTCATCTTTATAATTGAGTTATAATATTCAAGTTAATTTTTTTTAAAGATTTTATTTTTAAGGTTCAGACATCCCAATTGGGTTATAATGTTCAAGTTAAAAACAGTTTAAGATTTTGCCCCTAGCTAGGGTTCAGGCATCCCAATTAGATTATAATTTTCAAGTTAAAAAATTAAAAAATAAAAAAAATTAAGATTTTACCCCCTCCCAATTGTGTTATAATGTTAAAATTAAAAAAAAATTAAAAACGAAAAAAATTTAAGATTTTAGACATCCTAATTGAATTATAGTGTTAAGTTAAAAATAAAATAAAATAATTAAAAAAAATAGGTTTATTTGAGAAAATATTAACTTTTAAAAAAGAAAAAAATAAAAAATTGATTGAGGCACCTCCCATGCATGGGAGGCGCCTCGATCACAATTGTTTTTTTTTAAAAGTGACTTGAGGCACCTCTCATATAATGCAAGGCGTCTCAAGTCCCATTGCGCAAGGGGTGCAAGCGGAGGTACACAGGAGATTACATCTCTCTCTCTCTCTCTCTCACTCAGACACACACATACACAGAGGCATTGCACGTGTATACGAATTTGGAGAGCCTGAATTGAATCCAGGCATCCAGATTCAAATCCAAATGCACAGTATCTTTTTTTAAAAAATATTTTGGCATATATTATATGTATTTAGAATTTAAAATTTTAGAATTTAGAGGTTGGGTTATAGTTGATTTAAGTTCAAAAGATTTTCCTCTACGGTTCAAGCTTTCCTCTTGAATTATAATGTTAAAAATAAAAAATTTTAGATATGCTCACGAGATATATTGTATATCTTTAAGATTTATGATTTTAGGATTTAGAGGTTGAGTTTAAGTTAATAAGATTTTCCTCTAAGGTTTAAACTTCTCTCTTGGGTATAGTATTTAAGAAAATAGATATTATATGCTCATGGAGCATATTATAAAATTAAAGAATTATTTATTAAAAAAATTTAAAAAAGAAAAAAGGTCTAGGGACCTGAATCGCTGTGGCAACATTTGTTCTATAACAGAGCATGTGTGCGCATATATATAATATTGATATCCTGCGAGTGTGACTATTCGCGACGTCAATCGAGGTGCCTAAATTGAATCCAGGCACTCAGACACACCACAATCAGGGCGCCTAGATTCAAATTCAAGCGTCCCAATTTTATAGACACACACAGAGAAATGATACCCTGCCCGACGCTTCATGAGCGATGCGCTCATATAGTGCTGCCAGCTTAGTTTTTTATATTAAAAAAACATTTCATTCTCTTTTTCCATTTTCTCTTTTTAGTATTAAAATATTTTTTATGTTCTCTCTCCACTTCCTCCCTCCGTTATAAGATCCTCACTCTTGTTTTACTTTCTCAAATTCTAAATTTCTCTCGCTCTCTTGCCCTTCTCCTTCCGTTGGCGTCTTCCGTCACTCTAGCTCCTCCCCTCACTGGCGATTTCATTTCGCTGCTGCTCCTCCCTTCGCCAGACGCAACATAGAGTTACCTCAAAGTTCTTCTCGCCGACCATGAAGGTCCCCAAACTCAAACCAACCCGACGATGGCGACCCCACACCACCCATTTCGACCTCTGGCAACATTCTTCTCGAACCAAATTCAGCCTCTTCAATCGCAAAATGAGGTGACGGTGGCGACACAACCATCGCCCTTACTACATAGTAGTGCCGAACCACACTGTCCGTGGTTTCATACAAGGTGCTCGTATAAAGTGACACACTTGACTAGACTAGAGTTGTAGCATCTAGAGGACAATAGCCACTACAACGTTAAACATTTGTTGTAGAGCTAGTGTCCTCTTCCTACTAAAAGCTATTGTCGTGTAGCCGCTATAAAAAAAAATTAGCTTTACTTAAATACGTTGTAGCAGCTACTTTGTAGTACCTAGTACAACATTGTAGCATATTTTATGCGAAGAGCTTGCATACAACGTTGCTATAGGTATAAAGGCAAAGTTGTTGTTTGTAGCAATGACTAGACGATGCCACTCCCACACGACCCATTTATATCTCCGACAACGTTCTTCTCGAACCAAGTACAAGCTCCTCAACCAAAAAATTAGGCGACGATGGCACTATATCGTATCGACCCCTACTACACGTTAGCTCTGCTTAACCAAGTATCGGAGGTTTCGTACAAGGTGCTCCTATAAAGTGACACGCCGGAATAGAGTTGTGGTCGGTAGAGGACAATAGTTGCTTCAACATCAAACATTTGTTATAGCAGCTAGAGTTTTCTACCTGTTAAAAGCTAAATTTTCTTGAGGAAAATAGAGCTGCTCCACGTTATAGTAGCTACTTGTATAGGCTTTAGAGTTCTTCAAGTGCAAACTTGCTTTGGGCTACTTGTTCAGTACGTCTGTCCACTTTCAGCCTAGCTTGCGATTTTTTAATTAGGCTTTAGCAGTTACAACATAAAATTTACTTTATTCTGCTTATACACATTGTAGCAACTACCTCAAAGTAGTCACTACACCATTGTCGTAGTTACTAACTTGAAAGGAAACTAAGATGCCAAAAGACGATTCGCTCAACACTAATGCCCTCACCAACTCATCCCAGGGTCAACATAGAGGAGGTAAATCAACTTAAAAGGAAACTAGCTTTGCTTAAACACATTGCAGCAGATTTTTTATAAGTAGTTGGTATACCGACTCGTTGTAGTAGTTTTTGTCCTATGGTCTGCCACTACCTATAACATGTGTTGTTGCAGCTACTAGATAATTGCTACCAGAAGTTCAAAACTTGCTTTATTCAACACTTTAACCGCGTGCACGCTGTAGTAGCTGCTTTATAGTACCTCCTACACAAGCTTCGCAAACTCGTGTAGATAACAAAAGTAATGTTGCCTTTCTCAAACAACCATACTTGATCATAAGCCCTCCATATCCCCTCAGTTTGATTCTATTTTTTATAAAATAAATTTTATTGTAAACTCTGCCTTTTTTAATAGAAAATGTATTTTTGTCGTGTTATATAATTTGCAAGAAACTTGGCAAATACTTCATTCAATGGTAAGTCAACCACTTTGATGAAGGTTTCGTACAAGGAGCTCCTATAAAGTGACTCACTAGACTAGAGTTGTAGCAGTTAGATGACAATAACTACTACAACTTGAAACATTTGTTGTAGCAGCTAGTGTCCTCTACTTGTTGCAAGGTGAAATTTTCTTGGGGAAACTAGAGCTGCTACATGTTATAGTAGAACTTTGTCTATTAGCTGCTACATCCGTAAAATTGCTTTGGAAAACTAAAGCGGATACATTTTCTAGTAGCTACTGGTTTAGTACCCCATTTGGCTTTTAGTCTAGCTTGCGATTTTTTAATTAGGGTTAATAACTACTTGATTGTAGATGCTAAATGTCAAAAATTTATTGTTGCAACTATTGGATAATTGCTGCCAGAAGCTCAAACTTGATTTATTCGATAGTTTAATTGCTGCACACTTTTGCCACTACTTTATAGTGTTTGTGCAGTTTACACTAATGGTCAAACTCAGATTTTGATGAATGACAAATAAGGTAGTTAGGTGTGTGGTTATCTAACCTTTTTTCTAAGTGTGCAGGATTGAAATGCTTAAGACCTGACACCAAGCCGAAGTCCAAGGTGGTGGAGTCCTAGCAAAAAGTCCAAGGTGGTGGAGTCTTAGCAAAAGTCTTGTTGGATCCGTGGGGTATCTACTGACCGAAGTCTAGGGTGGTGGAGTCCTGGTAAAAGTCCAAGGTAGTAGAGTCTTGGCAAAAGTCCAAGTTAGTGGAGACTTGGGAAAAGTCCTGGTTGGTTAAGGAGTTAAGTAAAGCTGCACAACGTAAGTGAGGTAAGTCACTGGAGGAGTGAATTCTAGTGAGGACGAGTCCCAGTTAGGGACTTTTGGTGTGGTCCAACTTAGAACCATTTCAGATCTCTAAGTTGAGGCCTCTGACTAGATCCTGGTCTTGGAAAGATAGTTTATTTAATACTCATTTCATTTAGCCTATGTTATATGTTTACTAACCTTGTTTTGCAGGGTATATTTATTTTTTGAACTAACTTGGTTTTGTAGGGGTTTTAATGCAAAAGTTTCCTCGAATGAATAGTACCGAGGTGCCTCAATTTGGACTAGAGGCACCTCAAGTGGATGAGAGTGGTTCCGTGAAGTCTGCGCCGAAGATGGAATTTCAGCGATCTGAGATGCCTCAGTTCAGATCCGAGACGCCTCAGTTGAGAACTGAGTGTTGGGATCGATGGCACGGCTAGAGGGGGTGAATAGCTCAGTCACCCCAATTCGAATTCTCCCTACAACGTTAGCACAAGCAAAAACTTAATCTAATAATTAAATCAATGCTAACACGTTACCGGTTACGTGGTTCGGAGATTGCTTGCTTCTACTCCACGGTATGTCCTTGAGGTGGAGGAACCCTTGATCCTTCGGTGGATCATGCCCCGGCAATCTCCGGCTAAGTCCTTCTCCTTCTCGGTGGAGAACAACTTCTCACAATCCTTCTTCCTCCTTACAAGATGAAGCTAGGGTTTAGGAGGAAGATTGAACACGTGGAGCTTGAGCACTAGAATAAAGATTTTACAATGAAGAGTTAACCTCTCAAAAGTCTCAAGCTCCCATTTAAATAGTGGAGAGAACTGTTAAACAAATAGCTCAGCCCCGACATCAGTCGATTGCCCCCAGGGCCAGTCGACTGATGCCTCAACCAACGACTCTATTTCGAATAGACCAGTCGACTGCTCATGGCTGTTCGACCTTATAGAATGATGAGTCGACTGGTTCCCTTGCCAGTCGACTGCCCTACTTACATATGCACTCTCACCTCACCGGAGTTCACCCTTTGTGTATGCCTTGAAATCCACTTCCTTGGCTTGCCCCTTGAAGTTCTCTTCCTTCGGCTCTTGTCCCTCGGATGCGCACACAAGCCCGCGGTTTGTCTCCATGCCATCCTTCGCGTATGCCTTTGAAGTCTACTTCCTCAACTCGCCCTTGAAGTCCTCTTCCTCGGCTCTCGTCCCTCGGATGCTTTACTCTATTAATCCTCATGTGTGATTACAAAGTCCTGCAAGACTCAAACACACATCAAATCAACATGAAAACCTAACTTAACTATATTGACACATACATCAAAACCCATGATCTACCCGATCAAACATAGGTCGATTGCACCAACACTACTGTGCCTCACTTAAGATCTGAAACACCTTTCAAAGGATGAGGAGCAACAACAATGAGGCGCCTCAGTTGGGAACTGAGGCGCCTCAGATGCCCTTTATAAGGGTGTCCTGACCGAGAACCAAAGAGAGCATCTTCTTCATCTTTCAAAGCTTATGCGCTCATCCTCGTCGTCCTGCTGCAGCCCCACTTCGACATGATTACATCCGACCACTGCCGAAAGACCGACGTCGACACATAAGTCGGCAAAGATAATACTATGGTGTTAGATAACGAAATACTATTTATTTACTTATACTTAATTTGAAAAAGGAAAGTGTAGGGTTGTTACACTTTCCTATCTTTTGTACTTAATCACTCTATCAAGAATTTACCGGTAGAGAGTATTAGTGGATTGTCCATCGGAAAGGTCTAAGGGGCTTGAGTCTTGCAGTAGGAGTCGCCGAAGGCTCCAAAATAAGTAAAACTGAATCGTGTTCGCGTGATTGCTTTCTCATTATATTCTACTGCACTCGTTCACATTTTTATAACTTCGAAAAAACATCATTTATTTTAAAAAGACACGTGATTCACCTCTTCCCCCCCCCCCCCCCCCCCCCCTTCCGGTGCTACATATAGTACCTCCTACATAAGTTTCTCAAACTCACGTAAATAACAAAGGTGATGCTAACTCTCTCAAACAACTATACTCGATCGTAAGCCCTCTATAACCCCTCTGTATAATTGTATTTTCTATAAAATAAATTTTATCATAAGCTCTGGCTTCTTTTATTAGAATTTGTATTTTTTTGTGTTATAAAATTTGTAGAAAACATGACAAACACTTCATTTGATGGTAAGTTATTTCATGTTAAATTGTAATTCCCTCTAATAGAAATATATTTGATCATACATGATTCTAATTGATTTGTCATGTTATAGGTGAAAACTTATGCTGACTTTAGAGGTTGACACCTTATGTTATAGGTGAAAACTTATGTTGATTTCAACCAGTTTTTATCTGTCATTATTTTGGGACCTACTCGAACTCTATAACATTTTATTTCTGATTGGGTGAAGTGAGTTGACCTCTTAAGCATCATACTCTCCGCATAGTGTAGGACAAAAAAGACACAATCAATATGCAAAATATAATAGAATGACTTGTAACAAAAAATTGCAACCAATATAAAGATAAATATAGAAATACATACAAGTTGCTTTGTCTAGGCTCACTCGAATTGTCTTAAACTCTTTTGAGGAAATTGGTGGTAAAGCTTGATGTCATGCTTCAAAATATGTTGCCTCTAGAGTCTTAAAAAAGTCAACCTACAGGTAAAATAAGTATATAACATTAGTAATCAATAAATATTAACTTGTTAATTTTAAAAACAACGTATAATACGTAATAATTACAGTATCCTCAATTATAGATGTGTAACTTTCTGTCATGCCCCGAAACCCAAGAGCCGCTGTTCCAATATAAAATCGGATAACATCTCCCTTATCCGGCGGACAATTTACACATACATACACTATCCAAACACACACGCAGATAATAATTTGGCCTCAGGCCTCAAAACTAAAACATAAACTGACCATAACACAAAATAAATCATACCTGACTGCGGACCGATCCGACTTACGACAAAACAACCAATACATAAACCCCTTAGGGTACAAAACAACACTCCCCGGACATATACAAATCCAATAAACAAATAGGAAACATAAGCACTACCAAGTACAAAACAAACTATATCGTCGCGATGGGTAGGGACTGGCTGCTGGGCTCTTCCGGCGACTCCAAGTATCTCAACCTGAAAATAAAAATATATGGCAACGGTGTGAGTCCATAAACTCAGTGAATACCCAGCAGATATGCATAGAATGTTATAATAACAATAAGCATCTACGTTAATACAGTCTCATATCAACAATATGGAAAAACTAGTACTGGAAATACTGAGGTAGATACATACCAGAATCCAGCTAACCTGAAAAGAGGATAATAAGTACCAAGGATATCATTAGACATATAATCTCAAATAACAAGTCTCCAGAATATGCATGTTAAACAAGTGCAAGAATCAAGTGCAGCAAACAATGCACGATGCAAAATATGCACATGGTGCAATGACATGTGTCACCCCTAGTCCCAGTCAGGATCATCGTCCACGACGTCCGCGTGGGTAGAGCTGTGACAACCTGTACGCACTCTGCCATCACTGCTCCTGAGTGACCGGGTGGACAGGATGCTGGCGGAGACCACGCTCCTAACCCCAAGCAATGGGGGAGTCAAGCTCTCATCTCCTCGTGACTCAGTACGAGAAGGGACCCCTGGCTGCTACCACGCCCGCGCTCACCCTCCAAATAGTGGCCGAACGGAGCAATACAGGGCAAAAGCGCACATCCTACGGTATCCACTAACCCATGAGTGACCGTGTGCGCATATCATGTACCGGAAAACGATTAGGCTCAACCACAAGGGAGTTGCTGATCGCCGGCATGCAACAATGCAAGAATGATGTATGATATGCACACATACATCCCTCATGTCAAATACAAGAGATACATCCCGATATCTAAGCATACATATAGATATGACAATACCTGAGACTGTATGAAACTAACAGCATAATAACTCAGGGATAAATAACAAGTATCCAGAACAAGCATAATAAACAAGGCTAGCGTATAATCTTACTGCTATCTATAACCAACCATGCATAGCAATATGACAATATCTAAAAGATAAGTCCAAGGGTACCCGCCTCCATCGTAAGATGCTCGTATAAGAAAGAACCCTCCGTCCGTTAATCAGCGAGGATAAATCCAATGAATGCCCTGTATCAAAGGCATACTGTTTAGCTACAATAGTATGTAATTTATAGCTAACAGGCTATCTCAAGGACACAAGACATTCAATTAGAAACGTTATAGAACACCTTAATTTGAAATGATTCAAAATCTGATCCAAATAGAACAACAAGAATTAATCTTTACAACCAATACCAACAGATAAATGAACTAACATCTAAATCAAATTCCCAACACCAACATTCCATAAAATCACAACAACCTCTAATTCCATCCAACTTCCTACAACAGAAATCCTTCAAGCCACAGCATCTCACAAGATCAAGAGCACCTGCCCAAAACAAAAAAAACTCCTACAAACAAATCTGTGATCAAACAGATTATCCCACTAAAACCCAAATCCAACAAGTATTCCCATAGCAAAACCAAAATCGCAAGATGATGGAAACCACCCAACACCAAGATAATCATAGTTCATTCAAATATTATGCTACACCAATTTTACAGGGCATACCACCTCATGATTCCACAAGATCAAAACACCAAACACAATCCATATTCTCACCAAAATTTAACCAAAGTTTACCATTCTATCACAACCAATTCATCCCCTACCAAATGCAACAATCCATCACCCAAATCTATAGTTCACGGCTTCATTACAGAATCCACCAAACAGAGTTAAACAACACCTAATCTACAACAGCACGATTCGAAACCAAATTGCTATCAAAACATAAAACCGATTCAACACAAAGGAAACCTATTCCATTTCAGTGATCGAACTACACCCATTCATACACACATACATCCCAGAAATTCCAAAAACAAGAACTATGATAGAAATCTCAACATTACAGCTCTTACCCACTAAGCTCGTTGACACTGCACTGCTCAAATCAGGCGGGGATCAATTTGGTTAAGAGAAAATAATCCAATGAATCATCAGCGCACCCTTCTTCTTCTTCTAATCGGCTCTGGGCCTTCCTGGCATTAGATCACGGCGCCTGCAACTGAATGACCCAATCGACAACCAAGCAAAGATTGGCCTGGTGACGCAGCTCCACATGCGCGTGAAGAACAAAAGGGGATCGACTCCTCGACTGTCGGCGGCTGTGTCGAGCTATTCGAACAAGGATCCACTAGGGCTGGACGCTGCAAGAGATGAGGAGGCGGGTGGCGTCGGTTTGGCTGCGATTAGGGCAGACGAGGAGAGGGAGAGAGGATCGGCTGTTGCGGGCGAATGAAGAGGAGGAAGCAGTCGGGCCTTGGCTGCGAGTTAGGGCACGCGGATCGGGGGTTGTGGCTGCGGGTGTAGGCAAAGGAGAGAAAGATACCTTATAAGGGTGGCTTTTTTGCATAAAAGCCCTTAAATTCCCAGAAATCCAAACCCCACTATTAGGGTAAGGATTTTGACAATTTAAACCCTCTGAATTGAGTAATACACCTTAAGTTTCTAAGGTTAAATATTTTATCAGCTTAACCCCCTTAACTTTAGGTGAATTTACATAAGCCAACATATTTGAGGTTTTCTTCCATGAAGCCCTTAATAAGTTTTAAATTTTAAGTTTTTTACAATAAAGCTCCTTGGGCTCCTCCCGTAGGGTCGAAAACCCTAGACTGTATCCGAAAAAATTTTCTAGTCCGGATTTTCAAATTGCCGTATTTTACACTTTCTATTTTTGTGACAGAATTATAATATATGAATAGATATTCGTTCATGTCTATGACCATTAGATGTCAATATTGTTGTTTGGTATTAAGAGGACAAAAGATATATCTAATGGACTTATCTTCATCAGTTTTGAAAGTTTGTACCAATACCTCGAGATGAATAAGGGAAACCAAATTCTATGTATACAACATTGTAATTTTAGCATAGTAAAAACAATTAAAAATCAATAAGATCAGTTTAGATATGCAAATAATTACTTTAAACCCAGCAGGACACAATATTGATGGGTATGGGGTGTGTCTGAGATTTTGGCTTCATTTGCTAAAATCGTAAAATATGCATTAATGCAATCGTCATGGGTCTCTCTAGTCCAATCACAGATTGTCAATAAATCTTACATTTTTAATGAGGTAATTGAGTTGGACCATAATGGAAGACCTGTATCCCTATGTAAATAACCTTAAAGATAAGTTCTAGTTGTAGTGTAGTTTTATTAACCACTGTATGATAGTTCTACATAAGTAATAATTTTATGCATCCGCGGTTCGATCCCCAGTTACGGCGTATTTTGTAGAAATTTTTCCTTCAAATGGGGCACGAATCCTGGGCCGCTAGGCTTCTAGACTGGCAACCGCGAGCGCTTCCCGATTTACCCTGGTGATCGGTGGGAAACTTCCGTGGGACCGGGCCGGTCATCCCAGGTTCAATTTGTCTGCTGCCTGGTTTATCATTTTTTACATAAGTAATAATTTTGAATTTAAAAACTTATGTAACTATGCTACTAACATACTCACTTGATTTTGCTGAGTATGAATAATGCATCTATGACAACTTCATCTTTAATGTTCTTGAAATATGTCTTCCCTTGCTGAACATATACACACACAAGCATTAAGTTGTGGATGAACAACAACACAACTTAAGTACGTATATAGAATCAAACATACCTTCAAAACTTTAATTTTTTTATTATTAATCTCAAAAAATTCTCATATTTTTGTCTTTGAACCGTTACCATATTTTTTTGATGAAGCGTTGGCAGGTTTATTTGACGGGGTAGGAACTTTGACAACGTCTTCCTGAAATATATCCTTGCCTTTCTTATCGGCCTTAGCGATTTGTTTTCTACTAGTTCTCCTTCTCTTGGGGGGTTGTCCAAAGTTATGAGTCGGTAGTGGGCCAAATCTCTTGGTTGCACACCTCTTCATTCTCGTTTGAGGTCGAGGAATAGGCTCTATGGCCTCATTTTCCGGAGTTGGACATGCACATGCCTTTTCTGATACCATGTTATTGAGCTTCCTTTTGAGCTCTGCTATTTTTTCACCTTGCTCAACTAAAATTCTATACTTTTTATCAATGCAAATCTCAACATTACTCGCATTCATAATCAGTAATGTAGATAGTTCCATTATTTTTTTATCCCTCTATTCAATACCGTACCTCAACTCAGCAACCAAAGTTTGCTCATTAGCAAGTTGGTCATCTTTGACCTTATATTATTGACATTCTACTTTGTCCTGAATATCGTCTACATCTTCCTCCTCAACAACCTCTGCTATAAGCTCATAAACATCCTTTACTTGCATAGCCAACGCATTAATCATGGCAATGTCCTGTGTAATAGAATCAAAAGTTTTGCAAACCACTTCTACCAATAAATCAGTTGATCCCAGATGATACTCAACATTTGATGGTACTAAAGTTGGTAATATTTTCGACAAATGTAACTTAGAAATCATCCTCTTTATTGTAAATACACGTGAGATTGTCCGATTCCAACGGGCTTTTCTTGGAAGGGCAATGTTGTCTTGCGGATCTATGATTCTAACATCTTTACACATCTAAACCTGCAATACAATAAGTATTGTCATAAGTTTTGCTTATAAAGAGTAACAGTACAAGTTAGTGCAATAATTGCAAAAAGGCAATATTTTTTTTAAAAAAAATTATAGATCTCTGAACGATCTTCGATTCAAAAAATATCTTATTCTGATGTCCAAGTCAAAAGTTATGATATTCAGTAAACGAACTCACTGAGCATAAAACTTTATTTACTTAAGCTAAATCTTGTTGGTGATCATGTGGTCATCAAGAGAGGGGGGGGGGGGGGTGTGAAGTACCCCAGAAAAATATAAACAAATCTTTTGTTTTGCTTTAACAAAGATAGACGTTAGATTACAAGTAAGATAATAACATAGGAATTAACTAAACAAAAGAAAAAGAAGCACAACCAATTTACTTGGTTTGCAATTAAGAAGGTTGCTAATCCAAGGCAATGTAAAGCTCAATCTCTTGATTAACTTCTTGGGCTGGAGAAGTCTCTTTACAAAACTTTGAACTCAAAAAGACAATGGAAACTTAGAACAAATTCGTGTACAATGAATTGCTTCAGTATAACTGAGCTCTGGGGTCTATTTATAGCCCTAGTGAAGTTTATCTTATCGCTGATGTAGCCCTATATGAGCGGTCGAGTGATTAGGCTCGCTTGACATGTTGGTCAAGGGTTATCAACTTCGCAACGTTCGTAAATGACTACTTATGGATGAAGTTTAGCTTCTCGAGCGCCTGTATTGACTGGGGCGCTCGGGAACACTGGCGCCCGAGTCAATACGGGCACCCCCATTCACGGGCGCCCGAGATGACTTTTGGCTAGCATTGTGTTGACCAGTCTACAGTGGGTCTTCTTGGGTGATCTCGGACCTTCTAGAGTTGGGCTCACCAGAACCCTCCTCCGACTTTCTACTTGAGCATGCTTCCCTCTGGCTTCTCGTCCCTTAGATGTTGCGCGCGTCCTTCTTGCTCTATCGGCATACTCTTCCATAAACATCCGCGTCTCTTGGATGCATCGAGTCTGTCGGCTTCCTTCCCGTGTCATTCTTCTCGACCGCTGCGTCTTCTGATTGACTTTCTGCACTTCTAAGCTCTTACACACTTAAACATAGGGATTAAACACAACATAAACTAACTTGAATCGGTTAACCAGATCAAAACTTACCTGGGGTACTTACAATCTCACCCTTTTTGATGTAGATAAATCCGAGTTAAGTTAGAGTTAAACAACATATAAAATTACATAAATAAATATTTGACAATCTAATTCAAGTCACACATTTGAAAGTTAAGCCTCCCCTTTAACTTAATGTTATTTCTCTCTCTTTGATCATATCAAAATTTAAACAAGCTAAGGGTAAAATTTACTCTATAAGAAAATTATTTAAACATCCAAAAATTTAATTTTACTCGAAAATTGCTTAAATTTTTATCCAAGTTAGAAATTTAGTAGACTCATCTCTGTAAAAATTTTCAAAGTAAAATAATGTTAAATCCGACACTTTTGACTAGGTCCCGAAAATTTCCAAAGGGTTACCAGATAGGTTCCGGGGTTTCCGAGTCATCGGACACAAACTTAGGGATCAAAATGTATTAGAACTAATAGTTACAAGGGTTAATGAGTACATAACCTTAAACCCTAGGGGTGGTCTTGCAATTAGACTGAAATTAGTTGGACTAAAGTGTAAAATGTCCCTCTCTTATATACCTTAACCTAATCCCATTCGGTCGACCACTCACGCCGAGCGCCTCACTCTTCTCTTCTCCCTCGCCCGCGTGCCCTAGCCTCGCCTTCCCAATCGAGAGCCGACGACTTCCACACCTCTGGTGAACAACATCTTCAGAATCCAGTCGGCGTCGGAGTAGCGCTCATGCGACTTCATCAAGGCTGATCTCCCTACATCCAACAACGACCGTCACTTGGATTGGGTAGGGATCTCAATGAGCTTGGCTCCTCCGCATTTGGGATCGCCGCAAGTCAGCTAGCCCTAGTTCCTTTCTTCCAATCGCAATCTCCTACTAGGGTCTCCGAAGGCGTGTTGGCCGGATTGGAGTAGCGAGATTGAGTTAGAGAACTAGGATTCAGGTAAGGTTCCTTTCCTGGATAAGGAGCTAGGTTTTGGTTTGAGTTGTATGCGTGGTTTGGAATAGAAATTGAACAGAATGTCATGGATGCCTTCTACGATCTCTTAGGTTTCGTCTGATGTGGGTTTCCTCACTTTGAGCTCCAATTCGTGTGTAGGAGATGTTCTGTAAGATTCCGGTTGATTGGAACATTGTTGTGGTGGAGCAGTAGAAGATCCCTGCTGTGAGCTTCTTAAGGTAAGCTCTGTGAATTTGAATTAGACTGATGGATTTGGATCTATGTTGTTTGGTTCTTGATCAGTAGGTTGGTGTGTATGAATCGATCAGAGGTTTGTTTCTTCCACGTTACCTAGAGGTCACGGGAGGGAGTTAGAGTAGGAGGTGAAACCTGATCTAATCTAATTGTGTGGATACATTAATTTAGAACAAATGGTGGGTTTAATATAGAATATGATATTATATTAAACCGAGCCGTGATCGATTGAAATTTATGAAAGGGGATAATTAGGAACCTTTCATTTAATTAGAGATAACTAAATGGAAAGGGAACCATTAGGTTAAACCCTAGTTTGGTTTAGGGAATAATTAGCTAATCATTTTTCTGCAAATAGCTAATTAAATACATCCTTGATACAGGAGCTTGATTGGATTATTGGCGGGTGGTTCTATCTCATTTGATACGGACTTCTACACCTTGGAGGCGGATACCTTTTGACTTATCTTTGCTGATAGTGTCATGTTGTTATGCATAGACGGTTATAGATAGCAGTAAGATTATACGCTATCCTTGTTTATTATGTTTGTTCTGGATACTTGTTGTTTACCCCTGAGTTATTATGCTGTTAGTTCCATACAGTAGTATTGTCATATCTATATGTATGCTTAGATATCGTGATGTATCTCTTGCATTTGACATTGAGGGATCAGTACTTTCCGGCCAGCATACCTTGTAGGTTACCTGTATTTCCTGTTATAGGATTCGGATTGAGACTTAGTATACTGAGGACTTGGTGAGGGAGGTATGTGTACCTATCATACACCATCTTTGCATTGTTGCATGCCGGCGATTAGCAACTCCCTTATGGTTGAGCCTATCGTCTTCCGGTACACAATATGCGTACACGGCCACTCATGGGTTAGTGGATACCGTAGGGTGTGTGCATTTGCCTTGTATTGCTCTGTTCGGCCACTATTTGGAGGGTGGGTCCGGGCGTGGTAGCAGCCAGGGATCCCTTCTCGTACTGAGCCACGAGGAGATGAGAGCTAGACTCCCCCATTGCTTGGGGTAGGAGCGTAGTCTCCGCCAGCATCCTGTCCATCCGGTCACTCAGGAGCAGTGATAGCAGGGTGCATACAGTTATCATAGCTCTACCCTCTCAGACGTCGCCTATGACAGGTGTACGATGATCTGACTGGCGTCAGGGGTGACACATGTCATTGCACGATGTGCATATTTGCATCGTGCATTGTTTGCTGCACTTGATTTCTGCACTTGTTTGACATGCATATACTGGAGACTTGTTATCTGAGATTATATGTCTATTGGTGTTCCATAGGTATTTATTACCCTCTTTTCAGGTTAGATGGATTTTGGTATGTATCTACCTCAGTATTTTCAGTACTAGTCTTTCCCTATTGTTGATATGAGACTGTATTAGCGGAACTCTTATTGTTAGTATAACTTTCTATGCATATCTATTCTGGGTATCCGCAGAGTTTCTTTGGACTCACACCGTTGGTTATTTTCCTTAATTTCAGGTTGATGTCTACCAGGAGAGCCCTAGCCGCCAGTCCCCAGCTCGAGAGGAGCTCTGCTTCGTTTTATTTTATGTTGATTTACGGTTATGGACCCTATATTATGTGCTTTGCTTCTGTTGCCATGTTTTGGACATGTATTTATGTTTTATTCGATGGGATTGTACTTTTGAGCCCTATGTTGGACTTCGTGAGGTTTTAGTTTTGTTCCTGCCCCCTGGCAGCTCAGGTGAGTTCGTACTTTGGTTTTACGATGGTTATAGTCATATATCCGTTGTTTCTGCATGGATTTGAGGCCTGAGGCCATTTAATTGCGTGGTTGTGCTATTTGTATCTACGTGTATGTGTAAATTGTCCGCTGGACAGGGGAGGTGCTGCCCGATTTTCTATTGGATCAGCGGCTCCAGGGTCTCGGGGCGTGACAATTTATTTTTGGTATCAGAGCCAAGTTTTGCGATCCTTGTTTTTTTTTCGGATTCGGGTTTTACGGAAATCTGATACCAACTTATTTTTGGTATCAAGCTCAGGATGCGGGATACCATCGATTCGTGAATTTCTTAGAATTTAAATTTGACACTGAACTGGTAGGTGTCGGAGCTCGGGTATGATGTTATTCATCCGAGTACATTACAGATCTTTAAGGTCGTGGTTGCGATGCGACAGCAATTTGGGACTTGGCAGCGACAGGACTTCTCCAGGCAGCAAATAGGTAATTTAAAGTTAGCCTCTTGGTTTTGGTTATAATACTCGTTAATAATTTAACAGGTATGACGTGAGATGCTCATATTCCTGCATCGAGACGTGGTCGGGGACGGCCACGTAAGAGGACTTTAGAGCCTCCGGCTGTAGAGCCATCTGAGAGAACCACTGATAGAGAGCCTGATAGTCGAGGTCAGACTTCGCAGGACATCCAGAGGGGTCAGGGTTCCCCGACTCAGAGGGTCCCTACTCCTTTCCCATCAGCAGTCACTACTGCCCCTCCTGCTGTATCTACTCCGGTAGTATTCACTGTGTCAGCGGCCGTACCACTGCCGACACATTCAGTACCGGTAGGATCTGCACCGGTGTTCCCTGCAGTTCCGTCAGAGACACATATTCCGACGCATCCGCAGTTACCTCGGTGGTACCTGCCCCGGTTATCCCCACTATCCCATCGGAGACGCCTGTACTTGCTC
>JAGFNQ010002410.1:35702-58897 GCA_024364735.1 Boesenbergia rotunda
GGGTTTTCCAAATAAGTGACTGAATTTGGATAGCAATTTAGAATGAAAATGAAATGAAAATAAAGAAAAGTGAACAATGGAACTAAACAAAGAGATGGCACATGATACTTCCACCAATGGAAACCGAGTCAAGCTATAGGATTCAACCAACGTTTGGAAAAGCAAACCTAAATTCAAATGCACAGTAAATTCTGATGGAAAGAAATCGAAGGTGTGATATAAATTTTCTGAAGCAAATCAAACTTAAGGCAATTGCTATTTATGCATTTCGGAAATTAAACACACTACCAATGTTAACTCAAACTAACTACACTTTTGAAAACCACAAATGCAAAGGAAATTTGAAATGGATGAATGCAACTTATTGATTTCAACTCAGTCAGATGCCACAAAGAAACAAGCTGAATTCAAATGCAAAAAGAGTTCAATTTGAATCAATTGGCACGCAAGGCAACTTTTTTTTTTGTGCCAAAAACTAACACCAACTTAATAAAATCAGTAAGTTTCGGCTCCACTTCTCAAGCTGGTTGGTTTAATTGGGAAACAAAGATATTCAGAGAGAACTGAGCAAGACTAAGGTGAGAATTCGAACTGAAATCAGAACTTAAAAGAAAACAGCAAATTCAGAAACCAAACAGGGCTGAAATTTCAGATGCGATATTTAAAGGATTGCTACTGATTTTTCTATTTTCGCACTAGCTTAAAGGTTGAGCTAGCTAACATAAACTGAGTACAAATAACTAATCTAGGAACAAAGAAATTTAAACTAGCAATTACTTAACAAAACGAGTGAAAAGGGGACTGAAAATTCTATAAACAGAATTCAGAATTGGCACGCGGCAATACCACTTGGCACGCCGTAATTTAAGCTGAAATAAACTGAAATTTGATCTAGTTGATCACTAAACAAGTTCCTATATTACTCTACTTGCAGAATTACAGCTAACAACTTAAGAATCGAAAAATTCAGTAACTAAACAGAATTTCAGAACAAAACTTCAACAGAATTGAAACTACAGCTACAAAACTTGGAAATTAAGGATCTAAGCTACTCCTCAACCCCTCCCGTGCTCAAGAACTTCTTGGTTGTCAATCAAGAGATGGCTTCGAACCCCTAGGCTCAGCAAATAAGTGGAAAACCATTTCTGAAGTTAATTCTGCATCAAGTCTGCGCTTGCTGGAAATTTCAATCCGATTCACTCTATCTCAGTTGATGAGGCTGCGATGATGATTTGGGAAGCTTCTGAGACCACCTGAGAACCCCTACAAGCTGCTCAGAAGCTCGGAAATGGTTTGTGGGTGAGAAACCAGTGATCGAACTGAGGAGTTGCCGAAACCCTCAAGCAATTCCTGTTCTGGCGCAAATGAGCAGAATTCTTCAAGCAACGATCACCAAAGACTTGATTCTCGATCTGGAATGGAAGATGAGGTGGTCACGCCTTCTTGGAAGCAAAAACTTTCAAAAACAATAAAGAACAGATGAAGAATGGCGAAGAACACTGAAGACGCGACAAGGGTTGGCTGCGGCAGATTTTTGATTAAATACTTAAGCACGGACGGTCCAGATTGATCCACTTCAATCCAACGGCTGATCTTGCTCTGATTGGAGCCAAACTTTGATGATGATGATCTGGGGTCAGGATCTGCCTTGTGGTAGCTCGGATCCTCCAGATTTGCAACGGATGGTCCAGATCAAGCTAATCTTTGAATGGATGATCTAGAGCCCTCCAAGCTTGATCCAACGGTTGATTTAGCTCTGATTTGGATGAAATCTTCAGATCTTGATCAGGGTGCTTGATCAACCCTTTCCCTAGCTCGGATTGCTTCGGATCATCCCGGATGGCTCAGATCTAGCCGCTCTTGAATCGGACGACCCATATTAAATCATAATCTTGATAATTCGATCCGGGTCACTTCCGACTCAAGTTTGACCTAATATGCCCTAGATCCTTGAACCTTTGATGCCTACAAAAATAGATCAAGAATTTAATGGCCAAATAATCCAATTTTATACAAATTTGCAATTAAGTCCAAAACCAAAGTAAGTTCTAAAACCTAGGGCAATTTCACAATTTTAGCAATAAAAACATAGGTCAAACATGGATTTAAGCAGCTCAAATAATCAATAAAATAGTATTTATCAACTCCCTCACACTTGAGCTTGAGCGTCTCGCGAAAACAGTAAATATGTATCCCTTAAGCTTACTTAAGCATAATTAGAAACAAATGAAAAGAAATTACCTAAGGTTGTCAATTCTCATAGATCTAAGCCTTATTGATTAGTATCTTGTCCTTAAATCAACAACTTAGCCTTTTTATCCATCATGAGTCATTGAGATGAATCTAACTCATAGCCTTTCAAGGAAAATTTTGGTGGCTCTCTCCTTAAGTTCTAACTTGATGATGGAAGTGGAGCTCACTCAAACACATATGATTCTTGCACTACCATAGGCTTGCTTATTATCTACTCTCCACCATTAATCATGATTAGGATCAATAACTATAAAAACAAATCAAAGACATAGAAATGATAAGAAATGGAATAAAAACCCAAGGAAATGGAAAACTGATAAAGTAGAAAACTTGAGTGCTTGGGGATATTTCTGATGCTCTTTGCTTCTCTTAACAGTCCTCTAGTGATATAAAAATGTGTGAAGTCAGATTTCGATAACTGCCCTTGATTTAGATAAAAACTCCTTCCTTGGTTCAATGTGCCACTCTTCCATTTTGCGTGCCATCTTGTTTCTCTCTTCTTCCCTTTTCAAACTGTTTTTCTTGGTCAGCTACTGAATTCATTTTCTGCTTTCTCTCCCTCTAGTGGAGTCAAACAGGTAGTGGAACAAAGATGTAATTCGGATGAGAAGCATTCCAGTAAATTCATGAGGCCCAAAACTCCTTTGTGTACCCCTTTTGTTTCTTTCTCTTTTCTTTCTTCTTTTCTGATTTTTTTTCTCTCAATCTTCAATTTAAGCACATCAGAATCAAGAATCTGATTTCTCCCCAGCAGCTACACAATTTATCCTAGCATCAAGTAGTAGTGGAGAATGCAATTGCTTCACTTGATACCATGGCACTACAAAAATTTCTGTTTTGATCTATCAATCTAGCAAGCACATTCCTTCCAATTCTAATCAGCAAAGGATACACTCATCACTCTTGTGATACATTCATATCTTTTATGCCTTGATTCCCAGCCTCAAAAACTCAATTTGGTTGCAAGTTGGTACAAATTTGCCTTGATAGCTGAAACTTGTGAGCTTGCTTTTAACATTTCTGAATTTAAATCAGTTTCTCACTGTGTATTTCGAGTTTCAGCCCCATGGCATCCATTTCCATTCTCTGATTTCTTCAAGCACTTAACATCAAGTAGTACTTGCTTCAAATGTTAGTGGAAACTTCAAATGTTCCACTTCAAAATTTATTTCTGCTCATAAGTCAAATTTCAGCAGCCACTGCCTTTCCTTCCTAGTCCTTTCAGCAGCTTCTAGCATCCATTGGTTCTTCTTATATCCAAAATTGAATGTGCACCTTCAACTTCAGATACAATGTACACTTAAATTCTTGATTTTCCAGTTGTAGTACTCGGCAGCTATAAATGGAATGCAGTCAGATTTTTGGGCAGTTCTGGAATTTAGCTCAGATTTCAGACTATACAGCTGTGTTTCAGATCATTCCCAGCTGCAATTCAGATTCCAACTAAGTGGCCGATCAGCTGAATTCAACTTAGCACATGTTCTTTCTTGGATCTTCTTTTATTTAACTGAATTTTTCAGCTCCACGGCAGCAATTTCAGCTTCAAGTTGACCACTTTCTGCACATTTGAACTTGGCACAGATTTCTTCCTTTGTTTTTCATCAAATTCCAAACTGCTATTGCGTGCCATTTTAAACTTTGTCACAGCTTTTTCTTCCTTGCAAACATCTGATTTCTTTACAGAATTCATCTTCAATCCTTTAAGATTATTCAACACTTTGCAGCTTACTCATTTCAGCAACTATCCTTGCAATCCAGCTTAGATTTTTAGCTACAGAATTCCCTGCATTCTATGATCAGCCTTGAATTTCTGAACCTGCTGCAATTTTCCTGCTTCTGCTCAAATTCGATGCAGCTTCAATGAATCTGTTTCCAAGTTGATACAATGCATTTCAGATTTTTGGCAGTCTCATATTTTCTTCTTTTTGTTTTTTTTCTTTTTCTTCAGTTTTGAAATGGCACAAATTTCCTTAGAACGGCTTCACAGAAATTCAGTTTAGAACACTTCATTTCTTCCACTAATTTCAACTTGGCACCGAATTCTGCATTGATCTCAGATTAACAAAGCTTATAAATGCTTCCATTGGTCTCCTCTTTGACTTTTCTCAATTGTTTGCAACTCCACTTGGCACATGGATTTCTTTTCATTTTTTTCTTTCTTTTAAGTCCACAGAAATCTCCTTTCAACCGGATTCAATGAGGGTTGCAATGAGAGAAACACTTCTCTTCCAATTCATGATTGAATTTCCACTTGTTCTTGGTACCAAGCTCCACTCAATTGGGCAAAAATTTTTCAACATGAAGTGCATCCTTGATAAAAAAACTTTTCCAAAACACTAATCACTCCCCCACACTTAAATCTTTGTCTGTCTCGGGCAAAATAGCATCAAGTAAACATCCCAAGCAAACAAATCCATAGAAAAATTAGGGTTAAGATTAGCAATAAGGAAAGGTAAATAGAATAGACATGATTTTTTTTGCCAAAATTGAATTGGAGAGGTAAACAAAATGATTAGTCCCTATAGATGTGATCCAACCATTGAAATATGATTTTGAAAGAGCCTAAGCAAGTTCTAGAATACAATAACATATGTGTATCACAAAATAAGGCTAATCTCACTAGGTAAAAATAATCCATCTCAAATTCTCAATTAAGAATCTAAAGCAAAATCGTACTCAAGCATCCAAGATTTCATCCATGAACTCAAACCCTAAGTCTCGACAACCAAATTTAATTTATTTTCCAAAAGACTCTAAAATGACAATAAGTTAACTTAGAGGGATACATTTATTCCTAATCATGCAAGGAAAAAAAAGTGCTAAAACACAAGACATGGTATTTACAATGATTTTATTCATGTACTTTCACTAAGAATTTATTATCAACTACTTATTTTAAAAAGAAAAACATTTATTCTTAGCAACATGAAAATGGAATGTACAATGAAATGTAAATGTAGAGAAAGTGAACCCCCCTTAAGTTGGGTAGATAGCGTCCTCAATGTACACATCCTCCACCTCTAGCTCCTTTAGTTCTTCAAAATACTTCTTGAGCCGGTGGCCATTGACTTTCCACACAATCCATTAGCTTCGTCCCTAATTTCAAAAACTCCATAGGGAAAAATGTCAGTTATAATGAATGGACCTTCCCACCTTGATCTCAACTTACCTCTTATCAATTTGAGCCTTGATTTATACAATAAACTTCTCCCAACTTTGAAATCTTTTTCACAATGTGCTTGTCATGGAAGTTCTTGTCTTTCCTTGTAAATCCTTGAATTTCAAATGCTTCCAATCGAATTTCTTCAAGTTCTTGGAGTTGCAATTTCTCTCTTCCCCGCCTTGGTAGCATCGAAATTGCAAGCTTTCACCGCCCAATATGCCTTGTGCTCTATCTCCACAGGGAGGTGCAAGCTTACCCATAACCAAGCGTAGGTGACATTCAATCGGTGTCTTGTACGCTGTTCTGTAGGCCCAGAGTGCATCATCTAGCCTTTTGCTCCAATCTTTCCTAGTGGCCCACTGCCTTCTCTAAAATGGATTTGATTCTCTGTTTGAAATCTCAACCTGTCCATTTGTTTGGGGATGATAAGATGTAGAGATTTGTGAACCACCCCATATCTGCTAAGCATAGCCTTCATGTGTTTGTTGCAAAAATGAGATCCCTGGTCACTGATTATTGCTCTTGGAATTCCAAACCTGCAGAAAATGTGTGACCTAACAAAACTACAAACACAGAAGAATCATCAGTCTTGGAGGGAATGACCTCCACCCATTTTGAAACATAATCCACAGCAAGTAAAATATACAGATAACCATAAGATGCAGAAAAGGTCCCATAAAATCTATCCCCCATAGATCAAAAATCTCACAGTAAAGTATAGCATGCTGGGGCATCTCATGACTCGCTCCTATGTTCCCAGTTCGTTGACATCTATCACAATTTTTATAAAAAATATGTGAATCATGAAAAAGGGTGGGCCAGTATAATCCGCACTCTAATACTTTCCTAGCGGTCCTCTGGGGTCCAAAATGCCCCTCACAAGCTGATGAATGACAAAAAGTAAGGACAGAAGAAAACTCATGATCGGGTATGCATCTCCTAATTATTTGGTCATTACAAAATTTCCACTGATAAGGATCATCCCACACATAAAACTTTGCATCACTTTTTAATTTATCTTTTTGAGCTTTAGAAAATTGAGTGAGAAATACATGTGCAACTAAAAAGTTAACTAGATCAGCATACCACGGTGTCTCACCATACACTGAAATCAAGTGCTCATCTCTGAAATCGTCATCAATGGTGGTAGGAGATCCATCTCCTTCCAGTCTGCTCAAGTGGTCTGCTACTAAATTTTCCTTGCCACTCCTGTCCCGTATCTCCAAATCAAACTCCTGTAGTAGTAGCATCCATCTAATAAGCCTTGGCTTCACATCTGGCTTCTTCAGGAGGTACTTCAGTGCTGCATGATCAGAAAACACAACAACATGAGAACACAATAAATATGATCTGAATCTATCTAAAGCAAAAACAATGGAAAGAAGCTCCTTTTCAGTCGTGGTGTAGTTGGCTTGGGCGGCATCTAGGGTTTTGGAGGCATAGGAAATGACATATGGTGCTCCATCTACCCTCTGTGCTAGAACAGCTCCCACTGCAAAATTAGAAGCATCACACATTAATTCAAAAGGTAAAGTCCAGTCAGGGGATGTAATAATAGGAGCTGAGGTAAGAGCCTCCCTGAGTCTATGAAAAGCTTCCTTGTATTTTTCATCAAAATGGATCTCAACATCTTTCTGCAGAAGTCGTGTCAAGGGTCGAGCAATCAAGCTGAAATCTCTAATAAATCTGCGGTAAAATCCTGCATGTCCAAGAAAAGCACGAATATCCCGTACGCATACGGGGTAAGATAAAGAAGAAATAACACTGATTTTTGCAGGATCTACCTCAATACCTTTCCGAGAGACTATGTGTCCAAGTACTATCCCGTGCTCTACCATAAAGTGGCATTTCTCAAAATTCAAAACAAGGTTAGTTTCAATGCAACGGTGTAAAACCCTAGACAAGTTATTCAAACATGAATCAAAAGACGTGCCATAAACTGAAAAATCATCCATAAATACCTCCATACAGTCCTCTAGCAACTCACCAAATATACTCACCATGCATCTCTGAAAGGTACCGGGTGCGTTGCAGAGTCCGAAGGGCATACGTCTATAGGCAAATGTGCCAAAGGGGCAAGTGAAGGTGGTCTTCTCCTGGTCCTCTGGATCTATGCAAATCTGAAAATACCCTGAAAATCCGTCCAAGAAACAGTAGTGTGACTTCCCTACCAGTCTCTCAAGCATCTGATCAATGAATGGTAGAGGGAAGTGATCTTTCCTTGTGACCTTGTTGAGCTTCCTGTAATCAATGCAGACTCTCCAAGAATTCTTAACTCTGGTGGGCACTAGTTCATTACTTTCATCCGCCACCACGGTCACTCCAGATTTCTTAGGCACCACGTGAATAGGACTAACCCACTGACTGTCAGAAATAGGGTAAATGATACCTGCCTGTAGAAGTCGAGTCACCTCTTTCTTTACAACATCCAAAATAAGTGGGTTGAGTCTCCTTTGTGGTTGCCTCACCGGTTTAACATTATCTTCCAAAAATATCCTGTGCATGCAGATAGCTGGGCTGATACCTGGTATATCTGATAAAGTCCACCCAATTGCCTTTTTGTAGTGCCTCAGGACTTGCAGTAATTTTTCTTCTTGTTCTGACTCCAAATGCTGTGCAATAATAACAGGAAAAGTCTGCTCCTCTCCTAAGTATGCATACTTCAAGTGACCTGGTAATGGCTTCAGCTCACTCTGGTCCTCTTCAGTAGAAATAAGTGGTCCCTGGGGCTTAGTGCAATCCCCTACACTTTGAATATCAAGAAAAATAGGTGATCCTTGGGGCTCTGTGCAATCCCCTACACCTAGAAAAATCTCTCCAGCTGGAAGTGTGTCTGAAATGTCTTCTGTAAAATCCTCAGTATCAGCAGTCAATACTCTCTCAGCCTCCTCTGAATACATAGCTCCTCCAGAAAAATCCTCCAGAAATCCCTCAGCCTCTAACTCAGTCTGCGCCAGCTCCTCTAGAATGTCCATGCTCATGATAGAGTGGTCCTCTCTTGGATGCTTCATAGCATCAAAAAGGCTGAACTGTACAACCGTGTCTTCAATCTCCATAGAAAGTGTCCCGGCATATACATCAATCTTCGTTCTGGCCGTCTTCAGAAAAGGCCTGCCTAAGATAAGTGGAGAACGGTGTGCCAAGTAATCTCCCTCCATATCCAAAATATAGAAATCAGCAGGAAATATCAGCTCCTTTACCTTCACCAAAACATCTTCAATCATACCTGCTGGGTGGGTCTGACTCCTATCCGCTAGCTGTATCACCACGCCAGTGGGCTGTAAAGGGCCTATGCCAAGCATCTGAAATACTGACCTGGGCATCACATTTATGGAAGCTCCTAAATCTAACATAGCGTCATGGAATATGGTGCTCCCTATCTCACAAGAAACAGTGAATACCCCTGGGTCTTCACACTTCTGAGGAATAGTGTGGATAAGTGCTGAGATGTTCTTCCCAAAGCTGACCAACTCATTTTTCTTGAGTTTCTTTTTATGAATACAAAGATCCTTCAAAAACTTAGCGTACTTTGGAATTTGCTTGATCATGGTCAACAAAGGTACATTATTCTCCACCTTGCTAAATAGTTCCACTAACTCATTGAATTCCTTGGCTTTCTCTTCCTCCACTTGCTTTTTAGCATGTGTTCTCTGCTGTGGAAAGGGTAAAGGAACCCTAAAATCATTCTCTTTGGCCGGAAGTGGAGCTGCTGAATTCTGCCCTGCTGTCCCATGCGTAGTAGCTGCTGTCCCAGGCGTCTCGGTATTGTTTTCTTCTCCGTTTGCCACCAAATTTGGAGGCCTGCTTGAGGAAAGGGTTGGGAATGGGCTAGAGTTGGAATCAGCTGAATTTGAACTCATTTCAGTATTATTTTGGGCTGGAATTGTAGCTGCTGTTCGGTCTCCTGAAAATTCTGCTCTTGGACTCTTCGAAGATGTTGTAACCTTCCCACTTCTCAAAGTTATAGCACTCACATTCCCTTTGGGATTAGAAACAGTTTGGGAAGGAAGTTGACTTGATCCTTGAGCTTGATTTTGGTTAATTCCACTAGCCAATTGCCCTATTTGCCTCTCAACGTTTTGATTGTGTTGTTGTTGTTGTTGTTGCCAAGCTTGTTGTTGTTGTTGCGTTTGTACAACTTGTTGTATTTGTTGTTGACAAGCTTGTTGTTGCTGCATCATCTGTTGGAACATATCTTCAACCCTCTGTTGGGGCACATTTCCTCCACTTGAACTTCCATAGCCTCCTTGGTTAGAATAGCTCCTTGATTGACTTTGAAAACATGGCTGTTGATAGGGCTGATTCAATGGCTGATAGGCTTGGAAACCTTGCTGGGAATTGATGTCGTGAAAGTGTTGATTTTGAAGTGGAAAATTTGATGATGAGGACTGAAAATTCTGACTTGGACATCCTTGATTGTAGGGCTGGAAATTTTGATTCCAGGGCTGTGTGGGCTGAAAATTTTGTTGGTTTTGAGCTGGAAAAACTGGAAATGATTGCAAGCCTTGCTGCCCTTGATTATATTGCTGGAATTGAGGTTCAAATGCCTGGAATTGTTGCTGAAATTGTTGGGAATTAGGCTGAAACGGGGGCTGAAAATTTTGGTTTGATTGCTGAAAAGTTGGCTGATTGTTTTGAGGTTGTTGGGGATGCTGGAAATTAGGTTGAGGCTGCTGTGAAGACTGACTTTGAGGCTCTTGTTGGCAGAAAGCATTCCCATACCTCAAGTTAGGATGATTCCTCCAACTGGGGTTATAATTAGAGGAATACGGATTGTTTCTTGCTTGGAATTGTCCTCTCACTAAGGCCGCTACTGTCTCGTCCTGTTGGAGGGTGGGGCATGAGTCTGAAGTGTGCTCTAGACTAGAGCAAATGCCACACACACTTATCACTTGACTAGAGGGTGGAGGTACTGAAGGAGTTGAGCCTTGATTTGCATTGCTAACCTTCAACTCCTTAATAAGTGATGTGATCTCTGCAAATCTCTTGTCATAATGATCAATAGGAACTACCTGAACTTCACCCACTCCTCTGGTGGTCAAAGCTCTGCTTCTAAATTGTTGGGAATTCTCAGACATATTAGAAATTAGCTCCCTAGCTTGCATTGGAGTCTTGTTCACTAGGGCCCCTCCAGCTGCAGCATCTATCATGACTCTGTCCATCTGCAGCAATCCCTCATAAAAATACTGAATCAACAACTGCTCACTGATCTGATGCTGGGGGCAACTTGAACACAGCTTGTTGAATCTCTCCCAGTAATCATACAGTGTCTCGCCCACCACTTGCTGAATCCCACAGATACTTTTTCTGATTATAGCTGTCCTGGATGCTGGGAAATACTTTTCCAAAAATGCCTTCTTCATAGCAATCCAACTAGACACATGTCCTGTAGGCAAATAATAGAACCAGTCTTTTGCTACTCCTGTCAGTGTGAAAGGGAAAGCTCTCAGCTTGATGTCTTCTTCAGAAATGCTCTGAGGCTTCATAGTGGAGCATACAACATGAAATTCGTGCAGGTGCCTATTTGGATCCTCTCCAGAAAGTCCCTGAAACTTGGGCAGCAAATTGATGAGTCCAGATCTGAGCTCAAAATTCCCCCCTAGCTCTGGATAAGCTATGCTGGAGTACTGAAATGCAGCGTCAGGTGCTGCGAGCTCCTTCATGGTTCTTTGGTGGTCTGCCATGTCACTGCCTGAGTGAGTGAAGATAGTCTGAATAGGAGGGATATCTGTTGTCTCAGAAAGAATGGCCTGACTCCTCCTGGCTCTGAAAGTCCTCTCAATCTCAGGGTCAAAATTTTCTAAATCACCATCTAAAGACCTGGTCATAAAATCAAACAACTCGCAGTAAAAGTGGATAAAAAGATAAAACAAATAAAATCAAATCAAAAGATATAGCAATAAGCACAAAAGTAAGTCAAGAATGATATGAAATAAGTGCACAAGCAAAAATCAAACAAGTCAACTAGTAGTTCCCCGGCAACGGCGCCAAAAATTTGATAGGCCCAAACTATGTGTCATGAATGTGGGTCTCAAATTTAGATGTGAATGAATAACTGGAAACCCTTTTACAATCAAAAGTATGAAAATGTAATATAAGGGCCACAGGTCGTATTTTTCTCGGGGCTAGTTGTCGTGCTTGATTCAAACTTGTAGTTATGTGTCATTTTTGGGGGTTTCAAATAAGTAATTGGATTTTGGCTTTTAATTGGAAATGAAATTGCAAATGAAAAATAGAAGACTTAGCTAATAAACTACACAAAGGATGATAACAACCAACTCAAACAATGGAAAACCTAATCAAAGCACTTACAAAATTTTTGGCAACTGTTTTCTAATTTCAAACACAAAATGAAATGCTATGCAATGAAGTAAAGAAAAACAGTGATAGGATTTCCGAAAATAAGCATGCTTAACACAAATCAATGCAAAGGAATTTCGAAATTTCACAAGCAATAAACATCTACTTAGCTACAATGTTTTTGTAACCCAACCACTGCTAACAAAATTCAGGGCTTCTAAGTATGATATCCATAGATTTCAGAAGCTATCCTATACCACAAAAAAACAAGTGCCAACTGATGTGAAATTATTGCCCAAAACAGCTTGGCACATAAGCTGAATTTTTTGTGTGCCAAAATCTGAATTTTTAGTTAAGAATTGCAGCTGACCGAATGCAGATTGAACAGCTATCTATTGATGAGGAACCTTGCAAGAATGGATGCAGAATTTTAGAGCAAGTTCCAACCAATTCAAGCAACTAAAATTCGAAATGCACTTGTGAAGACTCAATGCAAAAATGCAGAAATCAAGGAATGCCTTGTGAAATTCAGAAATGATTTGGATGTTAAAACCAAACAAGCAACGAAGATTGATTGTTTTCAGCTAATGCTCAGTAAAATTCCTTGGAATTGAGACATAATCGGTGCAAATTCAGAACTACAGATTGAAATACATTGAAATTGAAACTGAAATAGCAGAAGTTAAGTTTATACCCTAGCTAAGCTAAAACTTGAGATGGGACTGCGGGAAACTACACTTAAATGGTATGCTATTCAATGCAAACTATCTATCTAATGCGAGAGCAAAAACTAACAACTAAAAAGCTGGGCAACGATTCAGAGATCACACACTCGGAGACAAATCAGAAATTGAAGAAAATTCAGGAATTGGAATGGCACGCAAGAAATGGGATTTGGCACGCAAGAATTGGAACTACAAACTAACTGAAATTGAATCTAATTATCCACTAAACAAGCTCCTAACTTACTGACATTGAAGATTAAAATCCTAATTAAGCTAAACAATTCAGAACTTACAAACTAAGACAACTAAAAACTGAAATTGCAGGAAAAGGACAGTGCAGTAATCCAATTACAGCTAGAAAACTTGGAAATTAAGGACCTAAGCTACTCCTCAACCCCTCCTCATCTCAAGAACTCCTTGGTCATCAATCAAGAGTGAACTTCAGACCCGCAAGCTCAACAAATCAGTGAAGATACGTCTCTGCTACTCAAACAGATCAAATCCGGCTCAAACTGAAATTAGCTTCCGAATTCATCAAACTCGCTGTGGTGGCTTGCGATTTGGATTAGGGAGTGACCGAGACCTTCCAGGGAACCCCTCTGGTCAGCTCGGATGTAGTGGAAGTGGAGCACAGCTGAGCTCGCTGAAATCGGATAGCAAAACTGCCGAGACCTCGCGCAACCTCGCTATTGAGCAAAAATCAACTCTGAAACTTCACTGAGATCATCTTCACTGACCTAGCCCTTGCTCTGATGATGGATTGAGTGATCGCGCCCCGGAAATGGAGAAAAACACTGAAAAACTGAAGAACTCGATGAAGGTTACTGTAGCGGCGGAGATGCGATGAAGGGAAGAAGCTGCGGCAATTTTGATTAAATAGGAACCAATGGACGGTCCAGATTGATCCACTTCAATCCAACGGCTGATCTTGCTCTGATTTGAGCCAAACTTTGATGATGATGATCTGGGGTCAGGATCTGCCTTGTGGTAGCTCGGATCCTCTAGATTTGCAACGGATGGTCCAGATCAAGCTAATCTTTGAATGGATGATCTAGAGCCCTCCAAGCTTGATCCAATGGTTGATTGAGCTCTGATTGGGATGAAACCTTCAGATCATGATCAGGGTGCTTGATCAACCCTAGCCCTAGCTCGGATTGCTTCAGATGCTCCCGGATGGCTCAGATCTAGCCGCTCTTGAATCCGACGGCCCAGATTAAATCATAATCTTGATAATTCGATCCGGGTCACTTCCGACTCAAGTTTGACCCAATATGCCCTAGGTCCTTGAACCTTTGATGCCTACAAAAATAGATCAAGAATTTAGTGGCCAAATAATCCAATTTAATGTAAATTTGTAATTTAGTCCAAAATAAGAGTAAGTTCTAAAACCTAGGGCAATTTCACAATTAAGCAATAAAAATATAGGTCAAACATGGATTTTAGCAGCTCAAATAATCAATAATATAGTATTTATCAGTACCTCGAGATCTAAATCTTCCAATGAAGACTTCTCCCAGGTTGCCTTTAAGTTGTGGACTTTTGACTTCGCTGCTCCTTTTCCTTTGTTCTTCAATTTGGGATAGTTTTCCTTGAGATGCCCCTCTTCGTTGCATTGATAACACGTTATCTTTCTCTGAGGGTGTCTTTTGGTCTATATTTCATTAAACTTATTAGATTTTTTTTTAAAAAATTAAATTTCCTTACTGATCCGGAAGGAATCGACGTCGATGGCTAGTCACCGAGGTTCAACCCACGCGGATGCTGACGGGAGGGGAGGAACCCTATGCTCTGCGAGATCAACACGAGCGTTAGGGGAACACGCCTCAGGTTGTCCGGCGGAGCCCACTCCGGCACTCAAGTCAGTGCCTCGATGGAGAAGAGTAAAAGGCAAAAAACACTGTATGAGTAGTAGGGAATGCGTAACCCCCTTACCAGAGGGGTTGGACCACCTTTTATACTTGTCGCGGTTGCGTTGGCGCGTTCCCATGATCTATGCCACGTCCCCCCTTCGGCGGTTACTGGATAACCTTTGAAACGGTCCACGCTGTCATTATGTTTCGACCCATTGCGACATTTAAGGATCATGATAGCTCCGCGATAGTAGGGATGCTTATCCGTAGATATGCGATGGAAGGGGGACCGTTACTTATGGTTGAAGGCAGCTTGGGCTCCGCTTCCCTGAGGTGATCTCGGGGTCTTCTGGCCCAGGAGGTCCTGGGCATTCCTCTTCTCCGAGGCGGTCACAGGACCCGACATCCCGGGGTAATCCCGAGAGGGCTTTTCTGCTCCGGTTTCCCGGGCGTGCTTACCGTTGGGGGAGTCCCGGAGGCCCCTCTTCCTGAGAGGGTCCCGGGAGCTCTGACAGGGGAGTCACTCGTGTTGGTGCAAGATGCATCAGTGATGTCCTCCTCAAGTATTTCAATGTTTAACAATATGCTTAAGTTAGTGATACATTGAACAAGAGAAGGGTAGTCAAGAAAACAGTATCAAAGGGAAGGAAAGTCGAAGGAAAGTCCTAGTTAACCTAGGCAATAAGTCCTGGCCGTGGGCTGGGCACCGAAAACCTGACTGAGGGTTGGGCACGAAGTCCTGATTCGAGGAATTGGGTAATAAGTCCTGACCGAGGGTTGGGCACTGAAGTCCTGACATAGGGTTGGGCAATAAGTCCTAGTCGTGGACTAGGCACGAAGTCCTGGTGAGTGAAGCAGGGTAAAAGTCCTGGTGAGTGAAGCTGGGTAAAAGTCCTGGTGAGTGAAGATGGATAATAAGTCTTGATCATGGACTGGGCACGAAGTCCTGGTCGTAAGATTGGGCAAATGTCCTGGTGAGTGAAGCTAGGTAAAAGTCCAACCGGATGGGTCGGGTGACAACCTTCTCATAAGAGGAGTAGGCGAAAGGTGCGTTCCCCGGGATGGGAACATAGGCATCGGTTCGACCTAGGGTTTCACGGGAAACCCAAAGTCAGAACCAATTTTTAAGGCTAAGGATATATATTTGTTTGTCTTGTGTTTGTGTATTTTGCAGGTACCAAGAATTGGAGGCAAGACAGGCAAACAAACACAAAAGAGGCTGAAACACAGCTTCTTGGGTGCCCCCATTGTTATAGGCACCCCCATTAAGTTAGGCGCCAGAATGAATCAGGTGCCTCCTTCAACACAGGCGCCCAATAAGGCAGGTTTTATCAGCTTCGCAAAGTTCGCGATTTGGATTGATTTTTGACCGCAACTGAGGCGCCCAGAGGCTCTAGGGCGCCCGTTAAGAAGCTATATAAAGGGGTTCGACCCCTCAACTCAACACAACAATTCCAACTACATTCTAAGCATTCTGAGCAAAAGAAAAGTGCTAGAGACAAAGATGTGCTAGAGACAAAGACGGCTGGGATCGTCGATTCTTTGTTTGGTTTGACTTACTTTCCGCATTTAATTTCATTAATATTTTTTATTATAAATCGTGCACTGTAAGTGTTGGGTCCGGGTGCATGTTGACATGGATGTGGGTTCGTAATTTTAAAATTAATTACGTGCAGCGGAAGGTTTAGCATAAATAATTTCTCTAAATCATTTAACCACATATCTAAGCATGCAATTTTATCTTGTGTAGACATGATCATATATTTAAAATTTTTGCAGAAACATAAACTAATTTACATATTACCTCGCGTAACTCGAAGGAAGGGACGAGATCCAACCGTAAGCGTCCCTTGGAAGCTCCGCCTCTATTCGCGTCCACGCCGAGTATCTTCGGGATGACTTCGCAAAGCCACGAGTTTCGTGTTCTCGAGAACTACTAGATTCTCCGAGAATGCGACGAGAAAAACCATGAGAGAAGTCGGAAGACTAACCACATAAGGATGGCCGGCTGGTGCTCCTTCTTGGGGCAGGTTGGCGCACGGCAAGATGGGGAGAAGAGAAGGAGAGAAAGAGAGGGAGAGAGCCTATGCCTTCATCTCTAGTATTCACACCCAAGCCTTGCCTTGGGTCCTTTATATAGTGGCCTCTCTACCATCAAGCCTCTCAAATATGGAATAACTTATTCCATCATGCCAAGTTTGATTTTATTTCATGATAAAAATCTTCTCTCCTATGGAATAAATTTCCTTATCATGGTAAATCAATCCATGATTGATTTTAATAAACCAATCTATGGTTCATTTTAATTTCCATGAAAAATAAACCAAACCTTGGTTTATTATATAAAAATTTATATCATCCATAATTTTATAAAACAAACCACACTTGGTTTATTTTATAAATTGAACAAAAAACTTGGTTCTCTCCCTTTGTTGTGGCTGGCCAAGCAAAGAGGATGGAGGCCCTCTTTGGCCGACCCATCCAAGCCAAGTCCCAATGAATTAAACTTATTTAATTCATTTATTAGGTCTTCAAAAGACTTAGCCATTTTACGCTTCTGATGCGTCTATGAAAAATTCAGATTCGACTTATCGTTTGGCACAACCAAACTTAATCTCTCTTGATTGGAAAATCCAATTTTCAACTCATTTTAAATCCCTCAGATTACTCGTAGTGCGTGTGACTAAATAGGCTTTTGATTTATGTTGGCCGTCTATAATTAATCAATTAATTATAGAACGATCATGAGTGACACCTAGTAGTACATCATGATCCCCAATTAATCACAAGATCAACGGTTGACCTCAGAAACAATTCTGAAACCTGTTCAGCAGCTATAATGAATCGTGCCCCATTCCCTTCACTATCTTATACCCACTTGGTTCAGGACATGGTCTATGTGTGTCAGTCCCCACTAGGCTGACTACGTCACACCTAGCCCAAGTAACGTTTTCTCGTCCTACGGATTCTAATTACTCTAATGTATTTAAGAGATTCATACACTGAACATGTCATCTCTGGCCAGAGGCTTCGAGTAACAATCCGACGATAGGCCTCGGATATACATCTCCTCGCAAGGAGTGGTGAATCCTTTGTAGGCTGTTCAAACATCTTCGGGCACTTCGGCTTATACCCAATCATCCTGGGTCCACACCTCCTTGGAGATGCTTGCTTAAGATGCCAAAGTATAAGTCTCCATGACCAAGATGACTTGAACACCGCAAGTCAAAGCAACATCGCACTTAAGCTACAGTAAGAACTTCACTGATATATTTATATGTAGACTACCATATGAAGTTTTACAGCCAGTCACTCCAATGAACTAGTTCCCTTAACTAGCATTCATGTTTATCTCCGGACATCTCAATGTCACCAGCCAGTGATAATCAGCTGATTAGAGAATAACCCATGCTAGTCTCAACAGAATTGATAGTGTCCATATTTATCAATTCATCGACTAGGGATAATTTCGATACATCACAATTGCACATGTAGATATAATCACTAGTTGTGAATTCTTCACAAATTCTCATGTTGTGAATTGTATTGCGGACATTCAGTAAATGAGTTTAAGATCTCAATCAAATACACAAACATGTATACTCAAATAGTGAATATTCATTTATTAAAATAAATGATTACAATCATAAGGCGATTGCCTTAGGACACTTCTCTCATATCACTAACAAACTCCCACTTGGCCTAATGCTAATCGCTACGGCACCCATTACCATAGACTCTAACATGACCCTCAAACTTGCTTTGAGGCAAGATCTTAGTTAAAGGATCCGCTAAATTCCTTTCAGTGGGAATTTTCTCAATTTGTATATCATTCCTACTTATAATCTCTCTGATCAGATGATAGCGGCGAAGCACATGTTTGGATCGCTAATGAGACCTTGGTTCCTTCGCTTGTGCATTAGCTCCATTGTTGTCGCAGTAAACCGGTATTGCTTCATCAATGGTTGGAACAACACTAAGTTCTGAGACAAACTTCTGGATCCAGACTGCTTCCTTTGCTGCTTCCGAAGCGGCAATATATTCCGCTTCCGTGGTAGAATCCGCTACGGTATCTTGCTTGGAACTCTTCCGACTTATTGCGCTTCCATTCAAAATAAATACGTATCCGGACTGAGATTTGGAGTCATCCTTATTTGTCTGGAAACTGGCATCTGTATACCCACGTATTATCATATCACCTTCTCCATATATTAGGAACACATCCTTAGTGTTTCTTAAGTACTTGAGGATTGTCTTGACAGCCGCCCAATGATCCATTCCTGGATCAGACTGGTATCTACTTGTGACGCTTAGAGCATACGATACATCGGGCCTAGTACATAGCATTGTATACATGATAGATCCTATCGCGGATGCATAAGGAATCTTATTCATGCAAATCCTCTCGTCCTCTGTGTGCGGACACATAGACTTCAAAAGGTTGATCCCATGCCTGATGGGAAGGTAACCTTTCATGGATTCCGACATGCTAAACCTTTCTAGCACTCGGTCTATATATGTAGACTGCGAAAGACCAAGCAACCGTTTTGATCTATCTCTATAGATTCTAATCCCAAGTATATAGGTTGCTTCTCCCAGGTCTTTCATGGAGAAAGTTTTGGACAACCAAATTTTAACTGACTGTAAGACTGATATATTGTTTCCTATAAGTAATATGTCATCGACATATAACACTAGGAATACGACTGCACTCCCACTAACCTTCTTGTACACACAAGGTTCGTCAGGATTTTGTGAGAAATCAAACTCTTTGATTGTCTCATCAAAACGGATGTTCCAGCTCCTGGATGCTTGCTTTAGTCCATATATGGATTGTCGAAGCTTGCATACTTTAGTTTTATTAACCGATGTGAAACCTTCAGGTTGTATCATGTATACATCCTCAAGCAGGTTTCCATTAAGGAAAGCTGTTTTCACATCCATTTGCCATATCTCATAATCATAATGAGCTGCTATGGCCAGGAGCATCCGAATGGATTTAAGCATAGCTACTGGGAAATAGGTTTCGTCATAATCAATTCCTTGTTTCTGACGATATCCTTTTGCCACTAATCTAGCCTTAAAGGTAACAACATTACCTTCCATGTCGGTTTTCTTCTTGAAAATCCACTTGCACCCTATGGGCTTAATCCCTTCAAGTGGGTTAACCAAGTCCCATACTTGATTTTTGTACATGGAATCTATTTCCGACTTCATGGCTTCAACCCATTTATCCCTTTCTGAATTTTTCAGAACATCTTCATAACTGATAGCTTCGTCATCGTTAATGAGTAACACGTCGTTCGATTCACTTATGAGAAATCCGTATCTCTCTGGAATATTGCGTGTTCTATCAGACCTATGAAGAAGTGGTGTTGTTTTAGGTTCAACTGATAGCTCATCATTATGAGTTATTGGTTGTGGGTCTAGACTAGGTGTCTCTGTAATGTCTATTGGAGTTTCTTGAACTTCTTCAAGTTCAATGCTACTCCCACTATTTTCTTGTAAAAGAAATTCTTTTTCTAGAAATACAGCATACCTTGAAACAAACACCTTTTGTTCCAAGGGATGATAGAATTGGTAACCTTTCGTTTCCTTAGGGTATCCAATAAATAGACATTTATCAGACTTAGCATCCAATTTGTCTGATACAGTCCGCTTTACATAAGCAGGACAACCCCATATCTTTAGGTGAGATAAATGAGGTTTCTTACTATTCCACGTCTCATATGGAGTTGTAGAGACTATCTTGGTCGGGACTCTGTTTAGTAAGTAAGCAGCTGTCTTAAGCGCATAGCCCCAAAAGGATTTTGGAAGAGTTGCATGATTCATCATAGATCTAACCATGTCCATCAAGGTTCGGTTACGCCACTCAGATACACCATTATGCTATGGTGTATATGGCGGAGTCCATTGTGACAATATCCCATTGTCCCTAAGATAATCTTGAAACTCTTGACTTAAGTATTCACCACCCCGATCGGATCGAAGTATCTTAATACTTTTGCCAAGCTGTTTTTCTACTTCACTTCTGAACTCTTTGAATTTCTCAAAAGCTTCAGATTTGTGATTCATTAAGAACACATACCCGAATCGTGAGTGATCATCGATAAAGGTAATGAAGTAGCTATAACCTCCTTATGCAAGAGTTGACATTGGTCCACACACATCAGTATGTATTAGACCAAGCAATTCTCCCACTGGTTTACCTTTTTCGGAAAAGGATAATCTGGTCATCTTGCCTTTTAAGCATGATTCGCATGTATCAAATGAACCAGGTTCAAATGATTCCAAAATTCCACATCGGTGGAATTTGGTCATGCGTTTTTTGCTTACATGGCCAAGACGACAATGCCACATATAGGAGTCTATTTGATTATCTATTCGAGCACGTTTGTTGCTAACTTCGATATTGAAAACGTCACCGGATAAATCTAACGTGTACATAACATTGCATAAAGTTCCGGTCCCATAATGAACACCATTTAAAGTTATGTAACAGCAATTGTTACTAAAAATTAAATGATAACCCTTTTCATTCAAGCATGAAATAGATACAATGTTCTTTATTAACGAAGGAACAAAATAACAATTATCAAATTCTAAGACAAGCCCAGTAGGGAGCTTTTACAAATATGTTCCGATGACAACAGTAGCAATCTTTGCTCCATTTCCAACTCGCAAATTCGCTTCTCCCTTGACGAGTCTTCTTCTATTCCTTAGCCCCTGTATGTCATTACATATATGTGAGCTACACCCAGTATCAAGTACCAGGTGTCCGAGGAAATAGAGTGACATTCAATAACAATGATACCTGAAGAGGATGGGGCATTGGATGCCTTCTTCTTCAAGGACTCAAGATAAACCTTGCAGTTTCTTCGCCAGTGGCCCTCCTTGCCGCAGTGATGGCAAGTGCCTTTTGGTGCCTTTTCAATCTTTTTGGCCTTTTTCTTCCTTCCCTTATTGGTGTCCAAAATGGAACGCAAATTCAGAGAAGACATGATCAGGTGATTATCCTAGAAATACAAATTGAGGTTATGTGATGAGAATGATAAAGAATGCATCAATTTACATTAATTAAATCCTATTTATTTTTCGAATTGAATAACCCTTTTCATCAATTTTGGAGATCGTAGGAACATCTCCAAATAGGTTGATATCCAACCATAGATAAGAACAACCATGGCTAGAGTCCATCAAGTTATTCTTAGCTATGAAGGTAGGTAATTATACCGATTACATATTATACATATGTAACTATCATATTATGCTATCAACTAATTGAATGTTTGCATAAATCATTGGGTTGCTAACTCATTAACAAGTATGCAACAATATACATAGCACCCAACTGCACCTCTCTTTACATCGACCTTGGCTGTGGCACAACAAATCGATGCTCCAAGCTTAAGGCTGACCCATTAATCAAGAAATAATTTTAATATGATTGGAGCTCATTCAACCGTTTAGTCAGGCTTGGATGTGTCCAACAACCAAAACTAAGGATTGACCTCTAACTCCAACTATATTAATCATAAACTAATTCCATGGTTTGAACATGTTGAGGTTCAAGCCGGGCATGGATGTGTCCATCAACCCAAACGAGAAACAAACCTCCGGTTCTAACCATATTAATGGAAGGTGTTGGCCTTAATATTTTGTAAGGGGTTTTGGGTCTCATCCTTTTCTTTTATGCACATTTATGACATATAATTATGTCATGTTCTAACGATTTCCTTAATAAAGTATGTATGTGACTTAATTTATCAAGTCTCATTAATTGAATTAGGAATAGGATTTCCTAATTCTAATTTCATACTTTATTCAAGGAATTATTTTGGGAAATAATTTTCTGAATTATCATAATCAATTTCGGAAATAATATGTTTAAGACTTTGATTTCTCTAAATCAAATCTTATTAAATTAAGAGACAGATTCCCTTATTTCAACCACATATTATTTTCATGAAAATCTTATTTAAGAAAATATACTCTATAGGAAACAATTTTCCTAATTAATTTTGGAGACAATAATATGTAAGAGCATCACCTCATAAATCAAATAAGGAAATTATCGTTTGAGAATCACCACAAAAATTTCCAAGATTTGATCACATATTTTATTTATGGAAAATTAATATCAATAACTTAATTTGGACGGCTCCCTGAGGCTCAATCCAAATTAAACATTTGACAGCTTAAATTCAATTTAGGAAATTTAATTATAACAACTAACTTTAAATTGGACGGCTCCTCGAGACTCAATCCAAAATAAAGAATTTTGTAAATAATTTAATTTCTAATTATAAATTTAAATGCCAATTAATATTCTCATAATTTGTCTAGACTTTCTTGAAAGAAAGTGCCCAAAATTGTGAGCTTTCCATAAATGGAATGTTTCCAAAAATAAAAGGTTTTCAGAATAATTATAAGTTCCTGGTACAAAGAAAACTTACATTTTTTCAAAATTGGAAAATTTTCGAAATAGGAAATTTCCAAAATTGGAAAGTTTTCAAAAATAGAAAGTTTTCACAATTATCATAAAATTTCAGAAACAGAGATATTTCAAAAGTTTGCGAAATTTTATGAGGATTTCCAATCTTTCAAATTCCTAAATCGAAAATTTACCATAATTGGAAAGTTTCCATAATTGAAATTTTTTTCAAAATTGAGATCATGATAAAGCTTTCCGCAAAACAATTATATGATTATGTCGAACACAAACCTCGGCTCTGATACCACTGTTGGGTCCGGGTGCATGTTGGCATGGATGCGGGTTTGTAATTTTAAAAGTAATTACGTGCAGCGGAAGGTTTAGTATAAATAATTTCTCTAAATCATTTAACCACACATCCAAGCATGCAATTTTATCTTATGTAGACATGATCATATATTTAAAATTTT